>JXPH01031903.1:3479-13942 GCA_001014845.1 Mochlonyx cinctipes | reverse complement strand
TTTCAGATACAGAATAGCTTGCAGTGTCTTTAAGATACTGCACGGTATGGCTCCAAAATATATGCACGATTTCTTTGTTCGAGGGTCCTTCTCGAGAACTGGAAACCTTTTTATACCACGGTTTAGAACGGAGGGCTTTGGGAATTCCTTTAGGATAGAGGGTGTTAGAGTTTGGAATTCCTTACTAGTTTCAATAATGGAATTGGAGAGGATTTCAGCTTTTAAAACTTCGGCATTTGATTTTTTTAAAACAACCTAGTCATACAAATTTTATACATGTTAATTAATTTTATGTTAATTTTTACTCTGACCGCTGTTTTTTTTAATGTAATGTACATACTTTGAAAAGCTTTGGCTTAATTGTGCATATAATAATAAACATAAACAACATAAACTTTGCCATATGCCAAATTTGAGCTCATTTCAACCACTACAACTCAAGAATTCTAGAAGTTACTAGTATACCAAAAACCCAGATCTCGATGTCCAGGGTCAAACTTTTTTAGGAACTTTTCTTATATTCCAAATTTGAGCTCATTCCGATCACTAGAACTCAAGAATTCTAAAAGTTCCCGATACACAGGAGTCTCCAAATCCGGATTTTCTGGGGTCAAACGTTTTTAGGAACTGTTTTTGAATACTTTCCACAAGATTATATTCAAAATTTGAGGTCCTTCTGATCATTAGAACTCAAGATTTCTGGAAAATTCTGATTTTTGATGGGAGCCCCTCGATTCTGGGGTCTGATTTGGTCCATCTATGAACTAATTTTTACTATATTGGCAAAAAAAGCATCTAAATCAAATTTTATCAGAATAGGTGAAGATTTACCGGGTAAGTTATCGTCCCAACAGACATACATACATACACACGGATTTACGCGCTTGTTATTTTTTTTATTTTTTCAAGGATAGTATAACTTTTCATCTAGAATTATTGATAGTGTTGAAACGCAAACATAAAGAAATCAAACAATCTCTGCTTTAAAAAAGTTTAACGCAACGTACCCCGCAACATTCCACCGAATTTCCGATAAACTGCGAATTTAAATTCGATGCATGAGATCTGGAAGCTCCCATTTAATATTAACAGGCCTATTTTAGACATTGCAAAAGCTAATGATCAGATTCCATCAGTGAGCTTTAATTCAGACCATAAGTTTTTGATATGCACCCATAACCAATTTCGGACTAAATTTGAGCCTCCATATTAAGTTAAAGTACATTCGATGTCCGGCCACTCTAATATTTAAGGTTATCAAAGAGCTAAGACATTTTCCTACATAACCAATAACCCCAGAGCCAGTCATAACTTCCAGAAAGTTGTTCTTCTTAAAAATCGAAGAATGATCTCTTGGCAAAGCATTCCACATACTGTCAGTCACTCACAAGCTGCACGTTTAAATTGAATACCTAAAATCTTAGTCAAGTTGAATGAATTCTAAAAAAAAGTGGACGGCCGAATGATTCCATAAACATTGGTTGCAGGTTGAATAAGCTTAACATACCCAAAAAATCCAACGAACCCTTTTTGGGTTCAAAGTAGCCAAAATTTAGGTAAAGTCTACCTACTTTATTGAGGGTTCAGTGAAACACATTTTTGAAGTTCGATGAACTCTAACAAAAGATCAAATGAACACGTTTTANAACCCTTTTTGGGTTCAAAGTAGCCAAAATTTAGGTAAAGTCTACCTACTTTATTGAGGGTTCAGTGAAACACATTTTTGAAGTTCGATGAACTCTAACAAAAGATCAAATGAACACGTTTTAGCTAATTTGAACTCTAATTTAGTGTTTAATGAACTCAAATCGGGGGTTCAACTACTGAACATTTTTAAGGGTTCACAAAACAATTTTTAAGAGTTCCCCAGATTTTCAATGTAATGGTATGTGACATGAGCCATTACAGAATTAAATTTCAGAAAGTGATAATAATTGGAAATATAATATTTCCGATTTTCCGTTCATGTTTACGCACAATTTGCAGAAAATTTACCGAATACTTCATAAATTTAACTAAAAAATCGACCAAATAAACTTCTCCGGTTGAAAGAAAATAACATTCTATTCAATTTACTGCACGGTTCCGTAAATTTTACCAATTTTTTCAGATATATATTAATTGGTCAAAAATCGAAATTGCCCATTTCACTTTTAATATACGTTTTAGACTACTAAAAATCATTTGCGGTCAAATTGGGTGGATAGATAGTGAATTGTAGATTGTTTACCCTACGGGAAACCTAGCGACTTCCTCACAGTTCCTATCAAGCAGGAAAGAAATCGTTAGGACTCCATACATTATTTTTACAAGCCATAAGGTTGTTGTCACGTCTTTCTCGTGGGTCAAAATCAAACAATTTGTGAGGAAACCATGAGACCAAGTCCGTAAATAATGCAAACCCAACATACATATTTTAACGTCCTAATGAAATCCTCACGTTTAATAACATGGATATTAATTATTGTCTAATGTTAACCTATCATTTTGAGTTCAATAGGCCAAGGCTAACTATGGGCTCCCATACAAAAAACTTTAAGTTTAGTGAAAATTCGTACGAAGTGGATTATGCAGCTTTTCTTATTTTATTCATTGTATAATTTATTAAAGGATTTCAGTGTAGACTTGGACAAAAGATCATATGTGAAGATTTTGAAGAGGATTGAAAAAGTATTTACATCGTTATTCAAGAAATTCTGGTGATCAAAAGTGGATGATATTATTTAGTATTGGATATGTTTTTGGGCATACACCAAAATCTTATATTCAAAATTTGAGCACATTTAGATCACTTGAACTCAAGAATTTGAAGTTCTTGGTAATTAGGAGATCCCGATGTCCCAGGGACATCCATTTTTTGATACTTACCAACTTACTGGAACTCAATAATTCTGGACGTTCCTGGTACACAGAAGCTCTCAGATTCCACCGTCGCAGAGTCCACGTTTTTTTAGGAGCTGTTCCTGGATACTTACCAAATAATTATGTTCCAAATTTTAGTTAATTCCGATCATAAGAACTCAAGATTTCTGAATGTTCCTGGTACAAATTAGCCCTCAGATCCCATTGTTCTAGTGTCAAACTTTTTTAACTGGGATACTTACCAAATGATTATGTTCCAAATTTAATCTTACTCCGACCAATGAAACTCAAGATTTCTGGAAAATTCAGACACCGCGGTCAGATTTGGCCCATTAACAAACTCGTCCTCCTTACTTTTGTTTAGATAACTATCTACTAAAAATTCAGCCAAATCTGTTGAGAATTACGTAAGTTATCGTCAGACAACAGACAGACAGACGACAGGCAGACAGACACACTCACAAACATTTTTTGNAGCCAAATCTGTTGAGAATTACGTAAGTTATCGTCAGACAACAGACAGACAGACGACAGGCAGACAGACACACTCACAAACATTTTTTGTTTTTCACGTTTCAGGCTATTTGGAGCAACTTTTCCCGATAGACCAAAATTTTTCGAATTTTACAGAATACGTAAACTTTTCTTTTGTATCGGTAGAGATGATGGGAGGGAAAAATGGGAAAAAAGGGAAAAAAGCTAAAATCGAAAAAATTCTGACGTTATCAATCAAAATGGCTGAAATTTTGTCACTGACTGTAATTAGTAACTTGAGAGAACTTATCAATTTTGAGTTCAATCGGATAAAGCCTTATATGGGCTTTCAAACAAGTGTTGATGATAGAAATGAAAACAAGGCAAACCAGAAAACACTATCCTAAAAAAACTTACTCAAAATTTACAAGCTAGAGGAGACTGTACGTCTCTCCTCCACTAGCATCTTCTTGTATCAACTGGAAGTGGTTTCATGTCCCCCATCAGTAATTTGGTATGCAGGTGGGACTCTTTCAACTTATGTTATGTCAAAAAATGGTCTGATAAGCTTATTGTCAGTAGATGGAAACAAAACAATAATCAAATCATACTTGTAAAATACACCCATAATACCGGGGTAGCTCTTTAAACTAGAAAAGTTAAAGTCTAGAGTATTGTAATTGAGCTGTTTATTTTCAGTTATGACGGCAGTGTATCGGTAAGTCGAAAAGAAGCTAAAAGATGTCCAATTACTTGAAATTGAATTACTGATTAATACGTCAAAAAATATTTATGCACATAAAGCCACCTTGTTTATAGTATTTTGAGGTAGGCAATAAAATTTTGTTGGCAGCAATTATGTTTATTTTCTTTCTCCATATTATTTGCTTTATTTGTTATTGAATCGAAATCGGGAACGGGAATGAGAATGGAAATGGAAATGGAATGGAATGATTACTATGCAATTTGACTTTCGGTCGTTAGCACGTGCACGCATTAAGCGAAATAAATTCTCTCTCTTCTCATGTTATTTGCAAACATTTAGTTGAAATAGGTGGCTTTGTGTGGGATCATGACGATGATGGTACCTGATATAAAGTTATATTATATTATATGATTTCTATTCCACAGTATCTGATCAGATCAGATCAGGTTGCACATGTAAAATTTTATTTGTTTTAATGTTATTATTATGATTATATCAAAAAAGGGTTTTGCGATACTGATTTATTCAGTAAAAATATACTCAAAAATCTCAACATACTCGGTGTATGTGCCCCACCCCCACCCCTTCCACCGAATGTTGTTTATACATGCCCAATACCTACCTACAATCATGTTCCAAACATAATCTAACTGAAATAGAATTGTATGAACGTGATTGTATATAAATTTATGATGTTATAACGTTTTAGAATAGTACATACAAATTAACAAATGCAGAGTTATGATTATGACAAAACATATAATCACATTATATGTTAATGAAGTGGAAAATTTATAACGAAAAAAGGATCATAAATTGTTTAAAATTATATTATATTTTGTAAATTATTTTATTTTATAGTTATAATTTTAATTTATTTCAAAACATGGGGTTAATCATGTATTTAGCGACATGATTACGATAACATCAGTAACGAAAATTTTGTTCCAATCCAATTTCCGATTTTGTATACACAAAAAAACATTACCGACTTAACGAACGAGCAAAACGATCATAATGTAGACGCATGGTTTACGGTTATTTGCACTTTATTTTTCATATCAACACGAAACAACGCTAAATGATTGTTATTTCTTCATTTTCGTTTTGTAATTTAAAGACGCCTCCTGGTACATTGTTTGTTCGTGACTGAAAATGTTGCGGACACTTTTCATTACATTTAATTATACCCTAAAATATATACACTCAAAAAAAGCTTACACCAAAAATGGCTAAAATTCAATTTTCAAAATAGTACTCACACAAATACCCAAGACTTTGGGGTTTATATGGTGGGAGTTCTCAATAGGGTGGAGCAGATTCATAAATGAGAAATTTAAAAACATTCAAACTCCAAAAAGTTGCCATTTGGTCCAAGGATCATCCTTGACGAAATTAACGGTCTTTGTAGGCTACACTAGCTCCTGTTGGTCCGATCATCTTACAATGTTCCATACACTTTTAGACATTTTATTAGCAAATATTTAGAGCTCTTGACGACTTTTATCGAACATCTAGTTCTTGAGATATTTCAAATTAACCGTTAGGCTCTCAGAATATTTTGTATGTAAACTCGGAAAATTGGAAAATCTTGAACTAGGTAAATAAGGACCAGAAAAATTAATACCTGAGGGTATTTTGGGATGCTGAATCCAAATTTGACATCCTCGGAAAAAATGACCTGTAAAAAGTGGTCAAAATTGGTTCATCGATTCCACTGGGACCATATTCAGGGGCTTAGGAGTGTTCCATACACGCTTATTTTAACAATGGAAAAAACTAGGGAATTCAACGTGATTTAATAAAAAGTGGACGACGAGACGAGCCCGTAAATATAGTTTACTGACCCAGCTTGTACAAGCTATTACTACACGCTTGATTAGTTTTTGACGCTTTCAGCAATGTATGTTGAATATATAGGTATGATTGCTTTGCGATTGTATTAGTATTAGTTTCGTGTATTTGTTTCCAATTTGAGCTATGACTCATTGTTAAAAATATAGAATCGTGGCTATCTGAGTATTTAATTTCTACTTTTCTGGTTCATTATCTGACAGTTATTNNNNGATATATCTATCTGTTATTTTTCTCAAATATTATGAAAATAAAATGCAAATTTATGACACTTAAGAATGGTTAAATTATATATTTATGTTTGAATATGGGAATGTCTAAATGTTATATTGCGTAGCAGAATGATGATAGGAAGCCTTTAATCAGCATGCGCATCTAAAATCATTATTTTTTGTAAAATATGTATGTTCTCATCTCATATATTCTTACCACAATGGAACAGGGTACGCTAAAAATTTGACAAGTGACTAACCCCGTCATGATGTTATTTTTACGGAACGGTCTTTCTCTTTTTTCTGGTATATTCTCGTTAATTGGAAGTCGCTCGGGACTGGGTTCCAATTAGAGAGAAGAAATTACATTGATCATGATAGCCAAGAAATCAATTCGAAAATTCGAATGAACGGAGGTTCCAATTAACGAGAATATACCCGTAATTGTATCGGTCAGTAAATATTTTTACTTGACGTTTCTGTTTTGCTCAAAAACAATTTTTTTTAAGTAAAATTAACGAAACAAAAATTATTGTAAGCTGAGCGTGTAGAAGCAAACTTTGTTTATTTAGTCATTATCATGTTAAATCGGATTGGTTTTATCAACAAAACAAAATAAATAATGAATTTCAGTACTTGGAGTCAAAAACCCGTGAAAACCCCCAAGGGGTCGGTATTTGGTATTTGCTCTAGTTTCACCAATTTTCATCCGATTTCCAAAAAGTAAAGTTTAATTGATTTTTTATTATGTATTTAAAATTATATCTATGTATCGTAAATCTCTTGTTTGAGAGAAGCAAAATCAAGCTCTAAGTTTGATGCTTCTTTCGCCATGGTTCTGTTTGTGTGACTGGGTGGCGTATAGAGGTTCATGCCTGATGAATGCTACTTGGTCACACGACCTGAACTGTGGATGGGTTTGTTGAAAGATTGCAGTCCACAATCCAGATTTGATTGGGTTGCTCTTTCTTCAAAAATTAAAATAAATTGATTTTCGGCCCAGTTATGGATAGGCCTTTAGAGGCCTTTAGAGGCCTTTAGCAAGGGAAGGGAGAAAAAAAATGATAAGACTATAAAAATAAATTTTGCTTCTATGGGACACTCCTAAGCTTCTAGTCCCCATAGCTCCCATGCAACCTAGAATACTAGAAATAGAAATAATCTTTACATTCCAACTCGGTATGGAACTAGCGAATCATTAGAAGTGGATTTAGTAATTTCAACAAACTATACCACCAGAAATAGAAGAAGAAAACTCTGTTTCCAGATTCAAATTTCTACTTGCAACACCCATTTTCAATAGTCAAAATGACTTTTAGACACATCCTTGCTTTTGTATTTTGTATTATTTACACCATATGGTGATTGTTCACCACTTTGAGTCGCCAGAACTCTAATGTTGAATCATTCCATTCGAATTGAAAACATTCCATGGATACTAGGGTTGACCTGTTGGTTTTACTGAGACAGCAAACCTCGTCCATCTACTCTTTCTTTACCACTTACTAGGATATAAAGTCGTTCGGTCGAAGGCTATTCGGTCGAAAAGTCGTTCGGCCGAAACCCGTTCTGATAGATATTTTTAGAAAGAAGGGAATCTTCTTGGGAATTTATTCAAATTTGTTTAAAAATGGTTAGATAAAAGGGGATTTCTTGGGGAATTATTAAAATCTGACCAACCATGGCATTCGATCGATCAACTATGGCATTCGACCGAACGACTGGGCTTTCGGCCGATTGGTNGATCATGGCATTCGACCGAACTACCGGGCCTTCGACCGATTGGCCTTCGACCGACTGGCTTACGACCGAGTGGGCGTGGAACTTTACTAGTAACACCTAACATATGGACCATTCAGTTGCCTTGGGGACGAATGCTTGTTTGGAGGTCCCATAAAATACACTAATCCTTATGTATTTTATAACTCTATTCGTAACAACCCCGTGGATGCATGGTTCATTTGTTACTTGGTGCAGTGAGTAGTATGAGAAGTGAGTATGGAATGGTAATGCATTTGAGTTTTATATATTAAATGTAAACTTTTGAATTAAAATTAAATTAAATTTAGTATATTAAAATATATTTTTTACGCAACGTTATTTGAGAAAAAAGCAACAAAAAAAATTAATCAGCAAATTTTAAGCAAAAATCAAAATATAAGCCACACATAGCTCTGCTTCCGTGGCTGTTCAAATGTATTAATTCTTAAACGAAATAAAGTAAAAAAAAACCGATGAACAAGTTTTTGTCATTTTGACCACTTTTTACAGATAAATTTTTTTCGATGATGTCATTTTTGGATTCACCATCTCAAAAATCCTCTGGCTTCCAATTTTTCTGGTCCTAATTTACTCAGTTCAAGTTCTAAAATTTTTCCAGTTTTCATACACAATATTCTGTTTAAAATATTTCAAGAAGCAATGATCCGATATAAATCAATAAAGGCTCAAAATATTTGTAAATAAATTGTCCACAAATTTTTAGAACAATTTAAGACAATTGGACTAACAGGGGCTAGTGTAGCCTAAAAAGACAGTTAATGTAGAAGAAAAGTAAAAATCAATCGCTACATAACGGTCAATTCAAAAAATCTGAAAAAATTAAGGATCATCTTTTGACCAAATGACTTTTTGTGGGGATTGTTTTTTTAATTTTATGGTAAGAGATATAACAAATGACAGAGTGTATCGAGTATTATCGAGAACAGGAAGTCGCTTGGGACCAATTTCCAATTATAGAAAATTAAATTACAATTGTTCTAGACAGTAGAGAAATTCGTTAGCTGGATATTTTTCCAATTAAGAAAATTCAAATTATCGGTGGCTCAATACTACTAGTTATACACTTGCATCAATCAGATGAAGTTTGACTTTTTAAAGGCTGTCTCGCATTATTGGAGTCATGGCTTTGGATTCATAGACACTGGAATTTGCCTCACATTGTGGCTTTCTACATTTTTTTAAATTTTATTCTAATTTTGGCACAAACATACCTGTGTTTGGGCTCAAAATTTTTCGAGTGTACCTGCGCAATAAAATAAACACATGATTATTACTGTGTACATAATTTCCATAATTCATATTAATTGCAAAATTTAAAAATGGTTAATAATATCGAAATAAAATCAAAAATATAAATTTTAATGAAACAGAAAAAAAAGAAAAACATAAAATAAACGCGCAAAACGGTAAAATAAATCAATTTTAGTGTTTTTGATTCATTTCCAGTTTCCACTGCATCGCATGAATTCATACTTCTACATGAAATTATTATTATATACATGTATATTATAATATGATGAAGCTTTATCTTATTTCAAATAAATCAAAAATCTCGAAAATGTTGCTGTTGGTTGGTTGGTTGGCTGTTGTTGGCCTGCTCGATGAAGGAGAGGAAGAGGAGACGAGGAACTTGAACATAGACTAATGAAATTTTAATTTATAAAGTATAAAAATTGCATACGATCATGCAGATATAGCACTTAATCAACATCTTTGAAAAATGAACACATTCTGCTGCTTTATATTGTAAAAAAGCGAATCAACGATCAAGTTCAAGCCAATCAATATGTTGTGTTGTTGTAGAGGAGGAATTGAAACATTTTCTCTTTCGGGATGAAACGAACAATTTTAATATACGCTAAATAATTAATTACCATAATTTGTTATTAAAATATTATATTTATAAACGCCTACAATAATAATTTAGCGGAATAAGAAGAGTAAAATGTTTGTGATGTGCAGTGCATCAGGTACAGAGGGAGATAGTTATGCTGCGTATATAGCATGTGAGAGGTGATGATTAATTTACAAAAATTCATTAAACATGATACCACTTCATGAACATTTTAATGCTCTGCAACATTTATTTTAATAGACATACAAACCATGTCTTCAAAGAAAATTCAGGTGAACAAAATAAGAACTGTATAACAGTATCAAATCAAGCTTCATATTTCAGGTATTGCTAAAATAGATCAGCTCAACATGGATAGTTGTGGCCACTTTTGAGGGCCATTTTGGACCCACTCAATTTCCAGAAATCGACTAATAAAACACTTCAAAATAAGTGAAAGTTAAGTGTCATAGATACATGGGTGAACTTACAGTCGCTTTATAAAATAAACCGATCCATTACAATACTCTAGACTTTAACTTTTCTAATTTGTAAAGTTATATTATATCGGGTGAAGTTTACAAGTATGATTTGATTATTGGTTTGTGTCCTTCTACTGAGAATAAGTTTATTGGACCATTTTCCAATCGAAAGAAACTTAGGGGGTGTCTGACTTTCCTAGGAAGATGCGGGAGGGGGACGTAGAGTCGCCTCCGGCTGATACAGGAAGATGCTGAAG
>JXPH01031863.1:0-10043 GCA_001014845.1 Mochlonyx cinctipes | reverse complement strand
CAAAATTAGAAAAATATAATTGAAAAATAAAAAAATAAAAATTTGGACTTTGTACCAGGACCGGAAAATTTCAGTGAGTACCAAACATCAAAATAAAAATTTGAAAAAAATCAGGCCAATTGCTGACATCCATAGGAAGACAGATAGAGTAATAAACGCAATGCATGATACCGACTTCCTTCATTTGAAAATTTTGAAAGCCAAGATTTTCATTGCATTATTTCTCGGAAGTGTCCTTTAAATCGCCATCTTTGTCCTGGGCTATTGACGATTTCGACGTCATCGATAATTTCTCTATAGATAGATTTATTGGTAAGNAAAACTTTTCCGCACTGGGCGTTTTGGAAAAAAAGGGTTTGAAATTTCTCCATACAAAAACGGCCCAGCCTACTGGACATTGCTGGGCTGAAAAATCACTTTAAAAAACTTCCGAGGGGTGTATGTATTGGGATATATTGGGAATAAATATTACGAAATACTAGAAATATTGGAAAATATTATGAAATATTGGCAGATACTAGGAAATAATATAAAGTATTAGAAAATATTTCTAATAGGGAGGTTTATCGAATGCTATTACCGCCATCTAGAAAATATTTGGTCATGACATTTTCAAACATTTTGTATGAAAATCTCAAATTTGAACAGTATTTTTTAATGTCCACTCAAAAAATTATTAAATTATCTGAAGACAACTGATATCAACAATAAAAACCTTCGGAAAATGTCTGGACAGTCCAGACTACGAAAAATGTTTTTGTGCACTCTTTTTTGTTTCCATATATGTTTCTGCACACTTTCTGGACTAGACCAACTGAACCTGCACACAGTCTGCGTGTGCAGACTTTCCGTAGGGAAGGAAATAGATCTCGGGAAATATCAAAAATACTATGCAGACGATTTTGAAGATGCCCCCAACCCCTCGAAAAAATTAGTGCTTTCCTTCTGCGCGCTTCTCCTAATAATCGAGGTGCGCAAAGATGAAACAAATGACAAACCTAGACAAACCAAACTGACCGTTGTAACAGGAAGATAAGACAAGAATATAACAAATATACATTTATTTTTCATTAAATACATCGAATATAAATTTTCCTCTTCGTAATTTTATTTCCAGTTAGTTTTTGGTTTCTCAGTTTAGAACAGGTTTGTTCAATAAAAAGTGGGGACTGATGTGTGTTATGAGGAAAGGCATATAAATATATTAAATATTGTAAAAATCTACTTAAATTGATCACATTTCGAAGTACACGTAGGCTATTATTATGGACATGATTGAAAAGCATCTTGGGCGTCGACGGGCTAGTCTTGTTGCCACTAGAAAAGGTTTCAAAATGTTATCAGGTTGGTATAGTATAGTAAAAACAAATCAATTACTCTCATCGTAGGTTGTCCACCTCCTCCTTGCCTAGCAATCTCTTCCTCCCGTTTCTCCATTTCAGTTGCCCTTTGTTGTAGACGTCTTACTTTCTCAGGGTCTTTGATACCGCGGTTCTCAGTTTCAATCCTTCTTTTCTCCGCTGCTTCTCTTTGCATCTGCCGTCGAGCTTCCTAAATTAGTAACAGGTTTAAATTTTAATTTAATTAAAGTATATAAATTCCTACTATATCTGGAGTTAGCAACTCTTCTTCACTTCCTTTGAAACACGATGAACAGAGACCCATTTTGAGGAGATTTTCTTCTTCAAACACGCTCTTTTAAGTTTTCTTTCGAACTTTACGTTCTTGAAAGTTTTCTTTCTAACTTTTTCTTAATTTTTTCTAATATTTACAAATTTGTTCGAGACAATTATAAAACGTCATATGATTTTGACAGCTGGATCGATAAAATTATTGAAGCGCGGGCGTATCAGTTGCACACATTGTGAAATATTTCAGAATTTGATTTTTTTAATGAAAAGGGATATAAACAGAAAAAGATGGCAGATTTTGATCGAAACAACTGTGCATTTAGTGTGACTGTATATCAGACCTTTAAAACCTACCTCGAACTACAAAACCATCAACTTTTTTATCCGTTGTCTCGAGTTCTTTTTGTATTTTATTGATGTATAAATAAGCCTAGGCTTTTCAATGTATATACATTATCACAATAAAAGTATTAATTTAGAATTTTGAAATGGTTAACAAGATAAAATAATATAATATAATTGCAGAAATCAGGTAGTTTCGATGACTAGCGGTTGCTGAAGTGCTGCAAAGCTTCGGTTTTAAAAGCCGAAATCCGAAGGAGTTCCAATTTCTAGCACCTTCTATTCTAAAGGAGTTCCTAAGCCCTCCGTTCTAAATCGTGGCATTAAAAATTTTCAGTTCTCGAAAAAGATCCTCGAGCAAAGAAGTCATTCATGTAAATCGGGGACATACCGTGTAACACCTTGAAGACACTGCAGGCTATTCTGTATTTGTAAAACTTCTCAAAGAGCATCCCAGCAAGCTGGACTCCAGAATAGAAATGTGTCAAAAACGCCTAAGATTATGGACGTATCTAAGACATGCAAAAAAAAAATTGGGTTGTTTAATTTTCCCCGATATTTTTGAAACATGACATTTAAATGTAATAACGTAAAAAATGTTAAATTTCGTAAATGAAAAACATGGGAATAATCTTGCTGGGCTTTTATATTTATAGGCTATATTTCAACATTTCAGCAGGATATTTCGTATTCCTTTTTTACCTACATGAAATTCAACATGTTTGTATCCAAAATAAAAAATGTTTTAAACAAGTCTTTGACCAAATACCTGGAATTTCATTTTATTATTTCAAAATTAAAATTTCAGATTTAAATTTGAAATATTTCAATATAAAATCCCCTAATCTTAATTTTGTAAATATTTCAATCCGACGCATTACAGTACCGCGCGTCGTTGTACTACTTTTCTGACACCTGGAACAGGAAGACATCCACCGAAATCCACCATATTTTTCACGTCGGTGTGTCGATATCAAAAAATTTATTTAAAATCGAATTAAAATGTTGTCCAGAGCAGCATTATTATCTGGTAATTATAGCTTTATACCTGTTATTTATTTAAAAATTATAATACATTGAAAAATCATAAAAATTTGAGGTGAAAAATCGGATTAAAAATTGTGCTGTTTAGACGACTCTTTATGTAATCATTCTGACAAATTGATAAAAAGTGTAAAAATGTTTTAAATTGATCACTGATTTGTTTAAATAGTATATATTTTGATTAAATTGTGATAAAACATTCAGCAAACATTGAAAACATGATTTCTGTAAATTGGTTATCAAACATAACTTTTTTACGTTTCTCCCATAGACCCCGAATTACAGGGGCCATAGGGCATTTGACGGCTATAAAATAATTTTCTATTCATATTTTAACTTTTGCAGTCGCCCAAAAGCCAGCAGCTTTGGTATTATCGCGAGGATGTACTTCAGTTCAAAAGTTTGATCGTCCAGTGAGGGGTGAACCTGGAAAAGTGCGCATGGGATTCCTCCCAGAGGAATGGTTTACATTCTTCCACAGCAAGACTGGCGTCACCGGGCCATACATGTTCGGCGCTGGTCTCATCACCTATTTATGTTCAAAGGAAATTTACGTCATGGAACATGAATACTATGGTGGAATTTCTCTTGGTATCATGTGCTATGTTGCCGTTAAGAAATTGGGACCAGTCATCGCCGAATACTGCGACAAAGAAATCGATGTAAATTTTTTTTAAACAAATATTTCAATTTGTATTTCTCATTTGTTTAATTTTGTCCAGAAAGTTGAAAGCGAATGGAGCGGAAGCCGCACGTCAACCATCCAAAACTACACTGATGCAGTTGAGAACGAAAAGAAGGAACAATGGCGTGCTGAAGGACAAATGATGTTGATGCAGGCCAAGAAAGAGAATGTTGCCCTTCAATTAGAGGCTGCATACAGGGATCGTGTTATGCAAGCGTACAGAGAAGTCAAACGTCGTTTGGACTACCAAGTCGAGCGTCAAAACATTGATCGTCGCATCACCCAAAAACATATGGTTGATTGGATCGTTGGAAATGTTCTCAAGTCAATCACTCCAGAACAGGAAAAGGAGAACTTAAACAGATGCATTGCCGATTTGGGTTCGTTGGCTGGCAAGTAAGCACATTGCTTACATGCCTCGTGTAGCAATTATTTGTCTGTAATTTTAATAAATAAATAAAAAGGATCAACACAATTCGATTACAAAATTAACGTTAAACCTAAAAATTATTCTTCATTATTGTTGAAATGAATAAATAATAATAATAAGGTCTATAGTGCCCTAGAGGGATCAGGTGAGTTTATATTTCAGAGAACTTTCTAGGTATTGGTAGACCCTACAGATTATAGTGGATTCCGAACCACCGTAACTTTAATGGTTAAGCTAATGAGTTACCAGCTCATTGAGCCCATCAAGTCATGTTCAGATTTTATTGCAAGGAAACTGATGAGTAACCTCATCGTCATGAACGCCTTCTAACCCATACTAAAGTTTTAGCAAGTAAGTATATTTTTGATAGCATGGCTCTGACGATACAGGTCGGAAATCACCTTCCTATATTATTCATTAATAATAGCGCGCACAAAGGAATCTACCTTCTCGCCAACGATGAAATGGTCACGGATCGGATTTGAACCCGTGCCCTTGTGGTTGATAGGCAGATGCTCTACCGATCAAGTCACCAGGACAGTTTAATTATTATTGACATTTTTCAAAGATTTCTCGGATTCTTTCTAATTTTGAAAACGATGACAACCCATTTGTTTGCGTTATCCGGTAATTTTCGCGTAATTTTTGTCCGATTTTGATGAAATTTTTGGTATGGGATGATTTTTACATGATATATCGAGTTCTGGAACCAGCAGCCTTCGGGAGAAAGTTCCCATTCTTTGAAAAACCAGCAAAAATAGCTTTATAANATATTTCAGAGAACTTTCTAGGTATTGGTAGACCCTACAGATNCCTACAGCTTATAGTGGATTCCGAACCACCACAACTTTAATGGTTATGCTAATGAGTTACCAGCTCATTGAGCCCATCAAGTCATGTTCAGATTTTATTGCAAGGAAACTGATGAGTAACCTCATCGTCATGAACGCCTTCTAACCCATACTAAAGTTTTAGCAAGTAAGTATATTTTTGATAGCATGGCTCTGACGATACAGGTCGGAAATCACCTTCCTATATTATTCATTAATAATAGCGCGCACAAAGGAATCTACCTTCTCGCCAACGATGAAATGGTCACGGATCGGATTTGAACCCGTGCCCTTGTGGTTGATAGGCAGATGCTCTACCGATCAAGTCACCAGGACAGTTTAATTATTATTGACATTTTTCAAAGATTTCTCGGATTCTTTCTAATTTTGAAAACGATGACAACCCATTTGTTTGCGTTATCCGGTAATTTTCGCGTAATTTTTGTCCGATTTTGATGAAATTTTTGGTATGGGATGATTTTTACATGATATATCGAGTTCTGGAACCAGCAGCCTTCGGGAGAAAGTTCCCATTCTTTGAAAAACCAGCAAAAATAGCTTTATAAAACGTAGGACACCACAAAGTGGATAATATGTAGCTTTTCATTCATAATTATTGTATATTTTATGATAGGAACTGGATTGAGACTTCGACAAAGATGCTATGTACAAATTTTGAATAGGAAAAGTAGTTACAGACTTATCCAAGAAAGTCTGGTAATTGGAAGCACCAGGAATGGATAATATTATTCCAACTTTAGCATAGGAACTGTTCTTGGATACTTACCAATAACTTATATTCCAAATTTGAGCTCATTCCGATTACTAGAACTCAAGAATTCTGGAAGTTCCAGGTACGCAGGAGCCCCCAGATCCCGATGTCCTAAGGTCAAACTTTTTTAGGAACTGGTCTTGGATTTTTTCCACAAGATTATATTTTAAATTTGAGCTCATTCCCCCTCGATCCCGTGGTCCGATTTGGCCCATCTACAAACTCATCCTTACCCTGCAATAAGATTGTGTTGCCACAATTTTTAGTATTTAATACTGCAGAAAATGTGGCAAAAAATTTTATACAAAATTTTATCGTTAGAACAAAAACTGGTTTTATTTTGTTCGTGAAAATATTTGTCTTCAGTTTGCCACAAATGTAGCTGCATTGAATTGGTAAAAATGTGGCAGACAAAAACATATTTTATGTAATTCATTTTTTGCTATACTACCAAGTTTTTTCCTAAGAAAAAACCGGCACCATTTACGAAACATTTGGCTAATATTTTTACCACATTTTCCGCCAGTTTTGACTTATTGGGTTTATTATGAATCAATAAAAAAAAAGTAAAAACGTACTGACATCATTTACTAAAGAAATAATATACTGGGGACTTCGAACAAAATAGAGGCGAAATTTTTTTTTCATTGACACCCAACGCCATCTGTAGAGTTAATGGAAAAGGTCAAAAAATGATTTAAAAAATAAAAAATGTTGTGCTTTTCGGATAAAAACATAACCTCTTTCTCATGAACATAACCTGTACAATAAAAAATTTACAAAATTATGGGAGATAGAGAGAGATTTTAGTTTGATGCTGACATTTCAATTTATGTCCAATTTTCCTACCGAATTCGTTTATTCAAAAACTCGCAAAAACTACTCAATTTTCTCATCCACATCAGCTTTTTTCACACAAAAATCCATGGCAGCCGCATCACCATTAACGTCAAAAATTCATTCATAAAAATGTTGGGAAATGATGTGTGATGTGTCAATTTGTAATTAGTGAATTTTGCAGTTTTAATTGCTTTAAAATAGAATAATTGCTATTTTCCTGCAGCTCAATATAGTGTCCTTTAGATAATATAATTTTCAAGTGGGTGCTTTGTAACTTTGAGTGAAAAATGAGTCAACAAGGAACTTCAGTTAAGAAACAGAAAACGGTAATTTTATCTACCAGATTTTGCTATTTAATACCCTAGTCAATCAGCAAATTTAATCATAATCTACTATAGCGGCTATAAATAGTAGTATTTAATGTATTTTCATTGATTTTATTTCATCCCAACCCGAATTCCGGAAAATTTGCAAATAGGATAATGACCCCGACTTATTCGAGAGCGCCAGTAGAAAAATGAATTATCTTTGAACAGATAACATTAATTGTGTATTTATAATTCATACAGATTTGATTGACGTATGAAAATTACAGGCAAGGACGATACTTGATCCAGGCAATCTATAGGGTGAAGATAATATTATTGGACAACGACAAAATTTTCACTTTGAAGAGAGTCATAGAGCTCAAGTGCTGGATTTGAGCCTTGCCAACGTCTAGTTTTTCTCAGACCTATTTAGGGAATATTTTTCTGAGTGTAGCCCTAGGTCTACACCCTACCCGGTGCCAGTTATTCGATAAAATTACGCACTTTTGTATGGGAGCCCACAGCATTCTTTGTGGGATTGGCCTCTCATGTGTCTTATCAAATGATTACTTCTTCTAAAAATTTCAGCTCGATCGGTCAGACCGTCTAGGATTTTTGTTGAAACAGAAAAGTTGCAAAAAAAACGGATACACACGCGCGACTGACAGATGTTTACATAATTTTGTTCGGAAATGATTAATAATGGTCCAAAACCTGTGTTCAATTTTCATACTTGTACCATTCACGTGAGTTTCACTTTTAGTTAAATTAAAAAAACAAATTAAATTAAACACAGCTGCAGTCACCGGGAATCGAACCCGGAACCTAGTGGATGAGAGGCTAGCGTGCTAACCACGTATCCACCCGGCCGACATGCACACTTATTTGCTTGACTTTTTTTCTGGCCCAGTAAGCGAGTCTATTAAGTATGCGCAGTCATGCATAGCATTAAAAGTTTAAATCCTTGATGCACAGTTTTGCATAGAGTGCAGAGTATTTGATTTTTTTCTAGTTTTATAAAATCGAATAGTATACACGCCACACTTTAAATTAGATGAGCATGTGGTGTAGTGGATAGAAAACAGGTCTGTTTTTTATAGGTCAAGTTCAAGTATTAGCGAAGGACTATTTGAGATGAAAAAATGTGCTCACAAAAATATCGAGGCCTAAAACGGTTTTAAGATAATTCGGAGTTTATGCAAGCATTTGTGAGAAGTTGAATTGCATTAATTCGGAGTTAATTCTGAGTTTGTGCAGAGCCTTGAGACATTTTATCCGAAAATCGAACTACTAAATACCTACGTCAAACTTCACCAAAAGTTTATGTGCTCAAATCGATAAATTGGACGTATTTTCCAAAAATTATGGATTTTTTTTGGAGCAAGAAAGGGGATTTTTAATTTTACCCACAAATTTCCTGAAAATAAAATTAATATGTAGGTAATATCTAAAAATTTTAGCATTTGTCGACCGGTTGATTGAGTGGTTAGCATGCTAGCCTCACATCCACTAGGTTCTGGGTTCGATTCCCGTTGACTGCTGTTGTGTTCAGTTGGATTGGAATATTGATTTCCAGCTTGAAATAAATCTGCTTCATCGATATTTCTATAAATAGAACACAGTACAGTCAGTCTGTGAAATATACATATACTATACAATATACACCGATTGGGTTGGATAGATGGATGGATTCGGGGGGTGGGGTGTGATTGGGTTAGTCAGTTTCATCGCAATAAAAATTGACCACAACTTGGTCTCAATGAACTGGTTAGAGCTGATTCACATAGATTTTTTTCTCATTATTGACCGTCATTAATTGAAGAGCATTAAATGGTGGGGCATTATTGACTGAAGCAAGTTAAAAAACGCTATGAAAACACGCTCTGCTGAGTGANTGATTCACATAGATTTTTTTCTCATTATTGACCGTCATTAATTGAAGAGCATTAAATGGTGGGGCATTATTGACTGAAGCAAGTTAAAAAACGCTATGAAAACACGCTCTGCTGAGTGAGCTGGAGCTCAATTACTCCAGTCAATAATGCCCCTCCAATTAATGCCCGTCAATTAATGCCTGTCAATAATGAAAAAAAAAAATCTATGTGAATCAGCTCTTACTCATTAGCTTAACCATTATAGTTGTGGTGGTTTGGAATCCAGTATGAGCTGTAGGTCCACTAATACCTAAAGAGTTCTCTGAAATATGAGGTCTCGCCTGGTCCAAATAGGGTACCTATAGGCCTTATTATTATTATTATTATATTATAAAAAATCAGCATAGGAAAAAATATTGGAATGATAGGTAGCTATGTAGCTGGAATGATAGATTAAATCCAATTCAAATAACGCGGAATTGTACTTTTGAAGAAAGCTTACAAAAGAAATTATTTTTTAACTCGTAAAAAAAGATAAAATAACTAAAAAATGGATAAATTATCCGAAAAAAAAGTTATTCGTACTTTAATAATGGTTGTTTTATACTTAGCCAGTAGTTACAACGATAGAACTTGAGTTTTGAGATATTTTAACCCTTTCAAAAATTTATTTCATTTTAGTGTGTACGCTTCAAAATTACTCGTATTTTTATGCACCAGTATGTGGGTAGAATGTTTTTTGCCACTGGGTAATAATCGGGGAGGTGCATGTGTACTTTGATGATAAGAAAATCGTGATTCTACAGTCAGTCGTGTCTGTTTATTATTTATCTGTGTCTTTTTCAATAATAAGATAAGATACCTACCAACTTAAATTATGAATACAATTTTAAGAAATCCTTTTTTATGAAACAAACACATGTTCAAAGAACGTTCTAAGAAATACGACAGCAACAGACAGTAATTATTAAAATTCATCCCAAGAGCAAAATAAGATTCACATGCAAATTTAAACATTGATACCAATATGCAAAACATGACAAACTCAGAAATAAGTCTGCATTATTCGGCATTATTTTAGTTCAACCTTCTCACAATTGCTTTTGCACCTACCGCAAGTTTACTATACCATCCGTAGGGACAAAATGTATTATTTTTACGAATTGAAGGGGCAAATGAGATTAGAGGATTTTTTAGAAACAGATTCAGAACAAGAGAAGCATTTTGAGAAGTAAAATATCGAATCTATACTTCTATCTATAGGGTAAAACCCCCAATAGTTGGAAT
>JXPH01031818.1:0-10707 GCA_001014845.1 Mochlonyx cinctipes | reverse complement strand
GATCTGGGGACTCCTTAGTACCAGGAACT
Source organism: Mochlonyx cinctipes (assembly GCA_001014845.1). NCBI lineage: Eukaryota > Metazoa > Arthropoda > Insecta > Diptera > Chaoboridae > Mochlonyx > Mochlonyx cinctipes. The sequence continues at coordinate 10,678 of JXPH01031818.1, read as the reverse complement.
TCAANTATAAGCTTTTGGTAAGAACAGTTCCTATGCTTAATTAGGGATAATATAAATAGCTTTCAGATACTCTTCAAAATTTGCAAATGCGATCTTTGGCCAGGTCTAAATCCGGTAGACTTAGGAGAAAATTTGGAGAATAAGTGGTTGGGAATTTGATTTGATTAATATATGGTGGAATGGTATCAGAAATTAAGTCAGGCTAGTTCCAGCAAAAAGGGCTATTTTTCCTTCGTTTAGTTTATTTAGTCTTTCTCATAGTCTTAGATTTAATTATCCTGAATTCTTACAAAGCTAGATCAAGTGTCTATATCATATTAGCTGAAGTGACGTTATGAGTGGAGGTATAGAAAAAAAAGCCGGAGTGACGACACTGAAATTCGACGTTAAAATACGTCAAAAAACGCATCTGCTCAATGATGCTGATATAGACACTCGATCTAGCTTTTCTGTTTGCCTCCGCTTCTGGCTCGATTTGGCCTTTTTCTACTTCCGCTCCTGATATCACTGATAGAGAATTTTGATAGGTATAGTAAAGGTTCCGAAATCCTGTTTTTGTCCCTACATACCCTATTTCTAGCAAAGGACCTAAGTCTTTTTCTCTGTGTGTATCAAATCATTAATATGCATAAATGTATTTTCGAATATTATTTCAATTTGGTTATGATTGCAAAATATGTTAATTTGAATATTTTATGACATTTTTTTGTTCAGTAATAAAATATTCGAATATAAATTCATAATTTATTGATAGAATTTCAATAATTTTTTTTTTGATAGTGAAAAAAGCAATTCATAATTTAAACGTTTCAGTCTGAAATTGCTAACTGGGCGTGGTAAGAGGAATAATTTATCGGATGCAGGAAATTTTATGTTCAATCTCAGATATCCTGCCAAGGAATAAATCTCCTGCTCAAATATTATCAAACAGTAATAGATCCAAGAAAAAAAAAATTAAGATCTCAAATTCTCTCTATCCAAATCAAACGATTAAAAGATTTTCTACCGAAAAAAACACAATAAAAAAAAAATTTTTACTCCAAGGAAAAAAAATAAAACAAGAGAGAACAAAATTAAAGATTTCAAGTGGTTATCCAATTACATGCCAGAGGGATTTTATTATATTTATTTTAATATTTTTTCTTCATTCTCCGTTTTTATCATGTCCTGCTCCTGATCTCAAATATGATAAGGATAATATTTTTTATTGCTGACATCATTTTGATAAATTAAAAGACTTCTTTATGTATGAAAATACTTTTCATGGCAATTTTCCTCAACCTTTCTCTCTCCTTACTTACTTGAAAAAGGATACAAAAATTGAAATGAAAAATAATTAAGATAATCATTTTATGATAAAAAACCTGATAGAAATCTTCTGACTTCAAGAATGACATTTTAATATAATAAAAAGTAGAGAAAAAAAGTTTTCCTTTTCACTTGAAAATGTTCTTCTTGGGAAAAAATAGAATGTTTTGAAAGAAAATATGCGTTGGCGTTGTTGTTTTAATTCAATATAAATTTAATTAGTCACGCAAAGGATAATACTATTTTTATAACATTACTATGCCATGTTATGATGTAACAAACTTGAGTAGAGGGGTGGTGGTATGTCATAAAAAATGAAAGACTTCTTTCAAAAATAGAACTGAGANTCTTAAAAAATGAAAGACTTCTAGAACAATTTAATAAACGTCTTTATTTAATAAAAATAGAACTGAGAATGAGAATTGAATGAAACAAAAGTTTTACAGATTGCTACGATGTAAAATGCAAAATGTCAAACCAAAATAGGACTGTACTATTATTCGATTGCTATATTAACAGTATGGCGGTTCGTTTATTTTTGGAGAACATTAATAATGCTTTGAACTTCCGCTCAACCATGATATGACATTTACTCACTTTGAACACCTGAATATTATTGTTTAGTTTTTCTTTTCAGTGCAGTCGTTTGTGGGTAGAGCTCTAATTATTAAGTTGATTTATGATGTTTTTATACATACCACTAGATTTTCATGCTCTGCTCATGAAGCAGGTGTATTTCAAGCTGAAATCCTTATTAGAGTTCGTCATATTTACTAGTTTTAAAAAGGTTACTTTTAGTCTCTTTCTCTCTTTTCTGTACTTCAGGGTAAACAAAGTGGCTTTACGTCAGCTGCTGACTGTTTAAGTTATAATTTTCCTGAGTGTCATATTTTATGAGAATTTGGGCTATTGACCTGAATATCATATGATTTTAGTCTTAAATATCAGAAAATTTTAGATCCAAACTCAGTCAACTGACTAAAGTTTAGGTTAAAAAATCCTAGAAAATTTTGGTTATTATTTAAACTCCTGCCTTTTATGGTAAACTATCCCCAGGAAAAACAAAATACTACAAAACGTTTCAGCTAAATAAGGGTAGTCAAATCTGAGTATAAAATAACATTAAAATTTTTAGAAATTATAAGGTCTGAGCCTAACGATAAACTTATTAAAAATATACCAAAATCTTCGGCACTTCTGGGTAGTCTTGACTACCGTACATGTGAACCAATTTCTGCCCTCAGTACGAGTATAACCAAAATAATAATAAGGTGCATGGTCATTTAATTAATCCTAATCCTAAATAGAGTTATTTTGTCAATTCAATGTGCTACTCCCGTCTGGAGCATTTTACGAACTTTATTTTTGAAATTCCTCGAAATTAGGGCTTTAGGAATCTAAAACTTGGACAATAAGCGCAAAATTTGGTTTCGTTATTCATTTCCAAAAAAGGATGACTCCTTGAGTGATCTTGCTTACAATTAGGATCTGCTCTTCCTAGAATGGTGATCTCTTGAAGAAAACCATGCGTACAAAATTAGCACTTCCTTACACTTGGCCGAATGCCATATGGTCGAAGGCCGTTTGGCAGATTTCCATTTGGGCGAACTGGAAAAAGTTTTTTGGACATTTGGCCGAGTCATTGATAAAAATATTTGGGTCAGTTGGCCGAAATTGTAAAAAAATATTATCTTGTGACATTTGTATTTGTATTTATTGATTGCAAAAATAAGCCGGAGCTTGTCAAAGTAATACGTATATACTTGTCAAAAGGACAGTGATTAAATTAAAATGAACATAACATAAATCAACATATATAAAATTAAAACATTTGGTTGACTAGGTGATTTTGAAGAATTCAAATGCCGAAGTTTTAAAAGCCGAAATCCTCTCCAATTCAGTGATTTGAACTAGTAAGGAGTTCCATACTCTAACACCCTCTATTCTAAAGGAGTTCTCAAAGCCCTCCGTTCTAAATTGTGGTATTAAAAGGATTCCAGTTCTCGAGAAGGATCTTCGAACAAATAAGTCATTTGTGTAACTTGGAGTTATACCGTGCAGTACCTTAAAGACACTGCAAGCTATTCTGTACTTGAAAAATTTCGCAAAAGAGCACCCCAGCAAGCTGAACTCTAGATGCGAGATGTGATCAAAACGCCTAGGAGTATGAACATATCGCAAGCATGCATTGAATGCAAGGCGGAGTTTTCTCAATACTCCACAACTAACACTCGAAAAAATAACGTCGCAATACTGGAAATGTGGTAAGATCAAGGATTTTACCCAGTTGTAATCGGATATTTTGAGTTGTATAGAATCTCATTCGATTGAGGGAGTGCAATCCGTAGTATAATTTTTTGCATACAGCGGCAGCATTACTCATCCAATTGAGGTGAGAGTCCATTTGGACGAAATTGCAAAAATTGCATACAAAAACGTCTTTGAAAAAAGGTGCATTTTGTGGGATTTTTAATTATCCGCAATAATAATTTTCTTAAACTAAAATGCACTAAACTAATGGTGGTACCGACGAAGACGTTCCTGGCACCGTTCCGTTAAGTCAGAGTTGGGTGTACGCAAACGCAATGATGAATGGGGTGACATTGATATTATAGCAAGCGCTAGGAATCGAACGAGATGGGAAAATACTATTGATCGGCTGTGTCCCACAAGAGGCCATAGGCCTGAAGTAAGTATTTTAGTTATATGCACTGAAATAATAGTGTGTTGGCTGTTCTGTGCATGTTAAAAATGCCATATGGGTTAACTCTTTCTAATTGGAACTCCGATAGTTCGAACTTTCTTGGGAATTTTCTCGCTAATTATAGGAATTCAATAAATTAATTTCTCTGCTATCTCAAACAATGTAATTTAGCTCTTTCAATGAAAAAGAGTTAACCTGTATATTTAAATTTTGTTGGAGGAGGGGGAGGAGTTGTTAGTGGGAGCAAGTTTTTTCTTTTTTGAGTGGTGGTACTTTTAACAAGCTTTTATCTCAATTTTGCAAAAAAAAACTGTTTAGAGAACATTTTAAGAGTTTTTCCTCGAGTTTTTCCCAGTTATTTACGAAAAAACAGTATCGAGTATTTCAGAGCTCGCGCAGAGTGGATTTGCCCAGTAGCTCCCATCAAATAGAAAAGACCCCAAAGTAGTTGTCATAAAATTGCAATGAAATTTATTACCTGTGTGTAAATTTCCAAAAATTCTTGATTTGATCTTTGAATAATTAATATATTATTTATATTATTTTCATCGCGCCAATAAAATGGACTTTTACCACCCACACCACCTCAACCCCGTTATAAAATATGTATTTACATAACTATTTCCTGATAACATTCTCCATGTATAATTAGTTAATTTGAATATTAGAAAGGGGTGTATTTTTATACGTATGTACTTATAACTTGATTTCCAATTCCGAAGGGTAAATACGTGATATCAATTCCATTTCACGTCGATAAAATTTCCTTTTTTTATACTCTCTTTTTCTCTCCTTTTTTATACACGATAAGAGAGGTGTAATATAAACCGAAGTATAAATTATCTGAAAAATGCTGCATACATTACCCCTAAATAGAATGTTATAAAATATCCCCGAGAAAAAAGGCGTTCTCATTTCATCATCCAAATCCCAGAAAATATAATAAAATTATACGTAAAGCTTCTCCCTGCTCCATCTTAATACTATTAAGTATTCATAAAGATATTTTTTAAATTATTATTTTTCAATTTTACCTCTATAAAAAATCGCATAACTATAAATATTAGATAACGAAAGAAAATTATGAAAAGAAAACCTTTTTTTTCTTCAGAGCAGAAAATGAAGCTTTTTTATTTTCCGTGATTTAGGATCTTTCATTTGAGAGTGCAATCCGCGAGAAAATCCATTTGAATATATGGAAGGTAGTCGAGTTCATTTGTTTTTATTCCATCTCTGCTCCATTCGTGCTCAGCTTCTGTATAAGTTATTTAAGGAGATATTTGTTGCTTTCTCGAGAAGAATGAAAAGGAGCAGAAAAAGCAGCAAATGTTTTGTATTCAACTTATGATGCCTATATCATAACTATCTCCATATATATGTAAATGAAAATTGCTCCTTTGTGTCGAAATAAAAAATATTGTGTATTATTTGTTTCAATGTTTTCTTCTCTAAATGAATAAGTAATATTTCATTTTTTTGGGTTTCTGAGTATTTCTTTTCTTCGTTTGGTTCTTCTACAGTCAATGACGTAGCTACCTTTTTTAATAAAGCTGCTTGAAATTGAATACATTTATTTTTATTTTTCAGTCTGCTGAAAAATTGAATTATTTGTCTCAACTTACATTTGCAGGGATTATCATTGTTTTTGTTTTGCTGTTGTGATGCCAGTATCAAGGGCATAAGACTAAGTTTAGTTTCCGACATGAAAATAAAAAGGATTTGAAATGAATATGTGCATGTTGTAACGTTATCTCGAACATTTCACATAAGCTAATGCAATATCTTGCACCATGGTCAATTTTGTACATAGAAAATGTTAAGATCCTTAACCTTTGTCTAACGAAAGCAAAAAACTTCGCGTAAAGAAATGAATGGGGTCCCTGAGTTGTCTTTTTTAAGTTTGAAGCTCCATATCTCTGGTGTTTCTTGTTCGATTTTCTTGCGATAGACTTCTAATTAAACCTTGGGGTGTTGACTATATCATCCAATACTGACCTTTAAAAATTGACCCCCCCCCCTACCCCTCAAATATTTGGTTTACAAAAAGACAACTGGGGGACCCTAAATGTTCTCTAGGCTCCAGCATGATATTTTTTGGCTTTAAAATTTTGTCTAATACTGTTCGTTGAGGCCAACATGATCCGGGTGATACTTTAGAGTAAAAATGGACAGGCCCGGTACAAGAACAATACCAAAGAACAGTTCCTAACAAAATTTGGTCCAAGGACCTCGGGTCTGGANTTGAGGCCAACATGATCCGGGTGATACTTTAGAGTAAAAATGGACAGGCCCGGTACAAGAACAATACCAAAGAACAGTTCCTAACAAAATTTGGTCCAAGGACCTCGGGTCTGGAAACTCGTATGCACAAGGTATTTCTAGGAATCTCGGGTTCCAATGATCTGAATGATCTCAAATTTGGAACATAAGCTTATGGGATGTACCCAAGAACAGTTCCTAACAAAAACTGTTCTTAGGACCTCGAGATATAGGAGCTGCTANTGGAACCTAGAGAACCTCTGGGGTCCCTCAGTAGTCTTTTTGTAAACCAATTATTAGGAGGGGTAGGGGTGTCAAATTTTATAGGTCAGTATTGTATCATATAGTGAGCACCCCAAGGTTTAATTAGAATTCTATCGCAAAAAAATCGATCAAGAAACACCAGAGATATTAGCTTCTGACAACTGAGGGACCCCATTCAGTACGTTAAAGGTTAAACAACCACAAAAACCAAAAAAAATCACTAGCATATTCACTGTATAGCTCTTTCATCCCTGAGATAGTCAAGAAGGCATGTATTTGAATTGAAAGAAAAACCAAAATCACACCTATTACGGGTGAATGCTATCTATGATATACTCACAAGAGACCAAGGTGTCTAAAAAATATCAATAAATGCTGAGCACCAATGTTTTGATCGATGGCAGTGGCATCGAATTTAGCTGATGACATATATCGGTGGCATCTGTGTCCACCGACTACCACATCACCACTACCACAGATTTCAGCTGACTCATTACATTGGCTTCGGGTTTGGATCCCGACCAGCAGGACTCCAGATTTCTGAAAACAAATTTTTCTCATTGATGAACTCATCCTTATTTTTTTCACCACCATCAAAATCGATAAAGACTACACAATTATTTTCGGTTTTCTCTTTCGCATGCGTTTCAGAATACTTAGCGTAACTGTTCAGGACTCTTCTGACTCACTATTTTACACTAAACTCGCTATATTTCAGGAAAACTCACTAAATCACTCTTGAGCCCAATTACTCAATTTCTGGCAAATAGTGAGTAAATATTTTAATTATTTTTTAAAGTAATTAATTTTCAAAAAAGCTTTTGGAAAAAAATTCACTTCATCCTTTCTATAAAGCACTTCATGCTAAATAAGTGAAGTTCACTGATTTTGAGAATAAACTTAAACCATTGAATAATTCTTGTTGATGACGCAATCGGTAAAATCGATTCACAGTTTTATTATGCAGTTTTTGACATTAATTGTTGAAAAACGTGGTGAATAGACAATAAACTTCACTCTTTATTCTACCGGATTATTCAATCAACTTTACTGATTTTTTTTATCATTTTCACAAATTTTCTACTCAAATTTGCCGATTTCTTCATTCAATTCCATCAATTTTTCCAATCAATTTCACCTATTGCTTTGACTGAAAGTGAAATTCATGCGCTTTTTCCAAAAATAAACATCGCCCAAATCAACTTTAAAACAGGTTTTGGACCTCAAGAAATCATTTTCGAACAAAATTGGGTTGACGTCTGTTAGTTGGTTGGGCGATCCCACAATCCGTCTACTGTTTTTCAGAAACTTTGACGGAGCTGAAATGTTGGAGGAAGTATTCATTTGATAAGAACACGTGATCCATTAATATGAGAGCCCAATCGGTCAAAGGCTTCTGTTAGTCCTCGATAGAAACGATATAAATCATACACTCAATAGTTACCCATTTTATGGCTATTATTTTTAGCCCAATCGGACAAAGGTTTCTGTGGGCTCCTATGCTAAAGCTCGTCATATTATCGATTAAAACTATATAAATCACACATTTATTAATAAAATCTTTTGGATTATTAATTGGTACCCATATTATGCCTACCAATTCTTAGGCCAACCATACAAACTTTCGTAAAATTATCGATAAAATCGCTCTGAATCCAACATTTATTAATAAAATCTTTTGAAATTTTGCCAAGATTATAAAGTGGTACCCATTTTGTGTCTACCAATTTTAAGCCTAATTGGACAAAGGCTTCTGTGGGCTTATGAATGTGAATTATGGATTTTTATAATAAAATGAGTGATGTCATCAATTATCAGTACCTCACCCCCTAATGGTACCCCTAACTAGTCGTAGCGACTGTAGGAGTGAAGGCATAGCAAAAAACCGGATCGGCCTGTTTCTTTTTCATATAAATTTTATCGAATTTTCCTATACACCGATTTTCTCAATCAATTGACTGATTTTTTCAATCAATTTTACCGATTATTTCAAGTAATTCTATTTAATTCTTCTTGTTATTCTAACAAAATAATTTGTAGTAGAAGTGAACGCAAACTTCTGCTACAAATTATTTAAGAAAATCTTTCGAACATTCTGCGCAAATCGTAAGTAGAATTGATTGAAAAAATTTGAGAAATTGATAGGAAAAATGTAAGAACAGAAGCTTTGGATTACTGCCCTTGAGAAGAAACTCGTTTTAGAGGCACACCACGTCAAACTTGGCGCCGTTCCGTAAGTCAGAATTTGGTATACGCAATGACGAATTGGGTGACATTATAGCAACCGCTAGGAATCGATCGAGATGGAAAAATACTATTCACCAGCTGCGTCTTACAAGGGGCAATAGGCCTTAAGTAAGTAAGTAAGTAAGTACAGAAGTTTTGAAGTTTACTTGTTCTCAACTGCAGATTTCAAACAAATCTATTCGAAGCGTGTCCTGGACGAAATGGGAATTTATAATGTTTTTGATTATGCTATTTCCCAGAAAAATTATTGTAGGACAAGATTTTTTTAGGCTGATCGCCTTATAGCACCTAACTAATAATAAAAGGGAAATACGTTTTTGGGTGACAACTAAAAGAAATTTGGGTGACAACGAAAATAAATTTTGGAGACAAAAAAAGAAATGTGGGTGCCAAAAAATAAAGTTTGGGTGACAAGAAAAGAAATTTGGGTGACAAAAAATAAAATTTGGGTGACAAAACAATGACAAAATTTTCCTTGTTTTTGTCACCCAAATTTCTTTTTTTGCACCAAAACTTCATTTTTTGTCACTCAAATTTCTTTTTTTGTCACCGAAATTTCTTTTCGTTGTCACCCAAATTTCTTTTTATGTCACCCAAATTTCCTTCTTTGTCAACCAAATTAATTTTTTTTTCACCCAAAAACGGTCCACTCATAATAAAATTGTTAGTTGTTTTCTTTAGGTATTTTTATAAAGGTATAACATTAGGTCCTCCTCCCATGTGAGTAAAATTGAAGAGGAATTATAAAATATTTATTCGAAGCGAAAAGAAATATAGAAATAATTTTGTGATTGAGCAAATGTGGGTGGGATTATTTCGTATTTATTTTATTATCTTCCATGTTGTTTCATAAATTCAAACAAAGTGAAACCAAAATAAAATAATTGTATGCTAGAGTGCGCTCGCATATTTATTATGTTCTGTTTTATTCTCAATATTAATTACTCTCTTCTCCAAACAAGCCAAATTTGACGCATAAGTACTTGACATGACTGACATGTTATTTCGATTTAACTTTTTATTTCTAATGGAATTGTGCACAAGTTTATTTGATTAAATAAAATGCGACAAAAACTATTGAAATATAAGGTCTAACTTGGGTTGAGACTTGTATGCATAATACCTCTTGCAATTTGCTCTGGCCTAGTTATTCCATAACAAGTTTATGCTGAGATTAGATGATAGAGCAGGGGCTTTAACTATAAAGTTTTCTAAAGTTTTAAAGGAAAACATTAAAATAAATTCCCAAATAAATGAGTAATGGAAATGAAAAACATAATCATGTCTCTTCATGAATGTCTCTTTATGTAAGCGTTCATAATAATGTAATTTGCTCCAAAACACAGTAAAAAAGTTTTTTTTTCGCTTTTTTATGTCGTCACCCATTTGTTGTCAAATTAACACAAGAAAATGATATTTAGGTTGAACAAATTTTTTTTCGCAATTTGCTTTCCTCAAAACACGAGGACATAACGTGACAAAAATTGATTCAATTTTTCATAAACTTGGGGCGTTTGGTTTAAAACAATATAATTATTTTCGACATTATTAATTTGTTAAAACAAAATAAAATTAACGTCGTCGATTGGAGTGGGTTTGTTTGTGCAGAATATTTTTCGGATTAAACTTTTATTACTTTTGAATAACTTTATCGAATAAATTATGAACTGTTTTCCATTTTCCATTTTATACAAACGGGAAATTGAGATATTTGGGAAAACAGGAGGGAGAGAAAATTGAAAAATACCCTTGAAGGCGTTTCATTTTCTCTCTAATGACAAATCAAAATTTCTTTCACTCATCTTCATGTCAATAAATTGTAGAAAATATCAATTTAAAAAAATCCCATCAGATGCAAAACAAATTTTCCTTTATTGAATTCTACAGAAAAAAATC
>JXPH01031794.1:7149-17614 GCA_001014845.1 Mochlonyx cinctipes | reverse complement strand
CCACATAAAATTTCAGCTGAATCGGTTGAGAATCACGCAAGATATCGAGACGGATTTTTTTTTCGCGATTCAGACCATTTTGAGGAACTTATCCTGAGGGACAAAAGTTTTCAAATTTTACTGAATACCTAAACTTTTCTTTTTTATTGATGAGAGAAAGAAATAAAAGCTTAAAACTGGTTTTTTGATACACTGAAAAAAGACATTTAAAAACATTTCAAATTTAAACGAATTCCCAATTAACCCATTTATTATTATTTTTTTAAACGAAAAAAACTTTAATTCGAAATATTTCGAAACTGTATTTTGAACAGATTTTATTATTAAGTGATTTTTAATGGAATCATTTAAAAAACACTTTATAATGTATTCCATTTAAAAAACATTTAAAAAACATTTCAATTCGAAATATTTTCTATTTGAAAAAATAAATAAATGTGTTAAATGGGAATTCGTTTAAATTTGATTTTTTTAAATGTCTTTGTTTTCTGTGTAGGTTAAGATATACAAGATTCTTGTTTAACCTTGATTGGGAGAAACAAGCTAAGCCATGTGAAATAAATATTGTTCACTAACAAACAGGTATTTCTATTTGATAAAACAAGATGAGTTTGTAAAAATAACATCAAACAACCCAAGAAGATCTTGTTTTCCTGGAACAAGCTACCTGGTTTGTCACAAGAAAGATCTTGAATCTTGATTGAAGTTTGAAGTTTTCTCAAACTTGGTACCTTGTTCAGCATCTTCTTCAAGTAACTTATCTTATGTGACTCAAACAAGAGTATTTTGATATACGGGTATATTCTCGATAATTGAAAGTCGCTCGGGACCGACTTCCAATTAGAGAGAATTAAATTACATTGAGCAGAAAAATTCGTTAATAGGAATTTCTTCTAATTAACGATAATATTCACAAAAAATTCGAATAATCGATGCGGTTCCAATTTACGAGAATAATAATAATATAATAATAAGACCTATAGTACCCTATTGGGACGAGGCGAGTCCTCATATTTCGGAACTTATTAGTGGTATTAGTGGACATACAGCTTATAGTGGATTCCGAACCACCACAACTTTAATGGTTATGCTAATGAGCTACCAGCTCATTGAGCCCATCAAGTCATGTTCAGTTTTTTTTTATTGCAAGGAAACTATATACATATACCATACCATATACCACCACAATCATAGGCTATATAATTGTAGATGCTAGTCGGTGTATGCATATTTCACAGTCTGACTGTACTGTGTCCTATTTATAGAAATATCGACAATTCAGATTTATCACAAAATGAAAATCAACAATCTAATTTAATAGAACACAGCAGTTTGTACCGGGAATTGAACCCAGAACCTAGTGGATGTGAGGCTAGCGTGCTGACCACTCAACCACCCGGTCGTCAATTTACGAGAATATACCCACATTAAACAAAATATTTTAAGTCTCCAAAAAAGGTTCCTCAACCCTGCTTTGAAACTAGTTTGTTTAGTAGGCTACTTTCAAGTAACAGATTTGTGGATCAACTCAACTCCTATCTCGTCACTGGCACAATTTTTTTTGCTCATCTTGTTTTTGACCGAAACAAGATGTTGGTTCTCTCAAAAAAAAATCTCGTTCTTTTTAGATTTTCTGACAAACAAGGTATTATAAGAAGAAATAGGATCTGATTCATGAGAAACAAGATCTTGTTCTTGACACTTATTTTTATAAATAAGGTCGAACAAGATCTTGGTTGTGCCAAATTAGCCAAACAAGATCTTGTTTCTCCCAACCAAAATCTTGTTTACCGAGACTGTTGAACCAAACAAGAACTTGTTTGGGAAAAATAAGATGTTGGTTGCCACAATTGATAAAATCTCATTTGTCCTAACCCACTTTCTTTACTTGGTTATGGAAAACGAGGTTTTTTCTTAGTGTATAATCTTACTAGCTATACTAAAAAATTGCAAATAAATGCGCAAAATGATTAACTAATCGAAATGACCAATTAAATCAAGAAACCTACGAAAAAAGGGCAGTTACTAATTCACACCCTATCAGCAAATTCTTCGTCACTTATCATGAACAAATATAGAAATGGGTCGGTAAAACATGAACTAATTTGTTTGTCTGGGATCAGATTTTGAAATATTAAATTACACCATATAAATACAATATATTGAAACATCAAAAGATCGAATCAGAAGATTAAGTAAAAAAGATGGAAATATGAATGAATTTTTAAGACATTTTTACGTTTAAAAAGAGCTGAAGAGAACAATCCAAAACGCCTACGATTCTGTTGTTGAAATTGCGTGATTAAATGGGTTTTTTGATGGTTGTCATGTAGAATCAATCATTCGCGAGAGCATGCATAATAATTATCTTATTTTGTGGCCACTCATTTCTTATTTTATTTTGAGAAATTAAATTTTGAAGATCATTGTCAAGAATTGAGTTATTAATTGGCTGAAATTCGTCTGGATGATTTGTTGTAGGTTGACATTTGTTGGCTTTAACTTTAGCTCCCCTTTATATATATATGTATACTATTATAGTAGAGTTGCGACACTCATTCTCCTCCACTCTTATATGGGCATCAAATAAAAATAAAAAATTGAATGACTCAAAATCGAGATCAATGTGATTCTAAAATTTATTCAAACAATTAAAAATTTATTGCTCATTATTTTCAAATTGCATTAAAATGGAAATTGAAACATTAGTTTTGAACACACAAAAAAATAAGCCAAAATTGTCCTTGGAATAAATTAAAAAGCCGCAAAACTATAGCGTTCCGATCTTGGGAGCTTGTTCGCACAATTATCTTTTTGCGACTCATAGACAAAGCAAACATAAATTACAAAATGGCAATTAGCACAATTAAAAATTCTTCTATAATAAATAAAGTAAAGTAAATAAATAAATAACCTTTTGCTTATTGTTTTTACGCAGACAAATTGATAAATGTGGTCACTGTCTATTAGCATTTTTAGCACTCCTTTCGCAAATTTTTTCCATTTAAATTCTTGTTCGTAACATGATTTATTGTTTCTTAAAATTAATTAAAAAAAATAGTGAAACAAGAATAAATTCTTTCTATTCTCCAATTTTTATCAGGGGCAGGAAGAAAAAGTGTCACCAAAAGTTGAGAAAGATCTTGTTTGAAAATAGGCGGAAAAATCAAAGATATTTTCAACTAAATTTGAATAGAAACAAGGCCAAACAAGATTTTGTTGGTCACACGTAAGCTATCTTGTTTGACACAAGGATGTGGAGAATTTTGTCAAACAAGTGGTAAACAAGGTCATTAATATGTGGATTTTATGAGTACACAAAAACATTTCAATTTTGAAACGTCAGTCCATTTAAAATGACGAACTTTTGTATGGGAGCCCACAGAAGCCTTTGTCTGATTGGGCTCTCATATGAATGGATCCCGTAACCTTCTAAAATGAATACTTCCTCCAAATAAGAACAGCTCAAACTGAACCTAAAACTCAAGCTGATTATCACAAACAAGATTTTTTTGTTTGGAACAATCAATATTTTGTTTCGCCTCAAAAAGACTTCATTTCGGTCAAGCAAGTTTTTTTAACAAACAAGATACACTTTCTTCTAAACTAGCCGTTCAAACGGGAGTACTACGTTTGCTCGAAGCCTGATTTCCCGAAGCTCGTTTCCCCGTTTGACATTTTCTCGAAACTCGTTCTCCCGAAGCTTGTTTCCCTAAAGCTCGTTTCCCCAAAGCTCGTTTCCTTGAATGGTACGTTTCCCTGAAGCTTGTTGCCCAAATGGTACGTTTGCCCGATTATCGTTTCCCTGAATCGTTTTCCTAGAATTTGCCCTTCTTTAGAAAAGAATAAAAAAATTATTCAAATTTTAACTATGGCAAAACTTCTTTTCTTTCTTCTCTTAATAGGGCTAAAAAAGACAGCTTAAAACGAACCTAAAACTCAAGTTGGTTGTCACAAACAAGAATTTTTGTTTGGAGTAATCAATATCTTAATTTTTCTCATCAAGACCTTATTTCCATCAAGCAAGTTTCTTTTAACAAACAAGATACTGTTTCTTCTAAACTGTGGACGGTGGTGTGATTGTGGTCAGCCATAACTAAAATATCACTGGAAAAATCTGGATAACACAGCTAGGTTGGGAGAAACAAGATATCATTGTTTGTCACAAAAAACTTGTTCAACCGAAATAAGGTCTTGAGAAGAAACAAGATTTTGGTTGTTCTCAACAAAAAATATCCTGAATGTCGTAACCAAGAAAAGCTCACGAGCTTTTCTTGTTAGGAAGAAACAAGTTTTTTTCTTAGTGTATAGAAAAGGCCAAATTTTAGATTTTAACGGTCACGGTCACTTTAATCAAAGTCTAACCTAGCTTCGATTCTGAAACAACTTGTTGGATGTTTGGGCTAGGTTCAGAGAAACATGATCTTGCTTGAACTTGGTAAGGAAAGACAAGCCAAATAATATCTTGTTTTACATAGACAAGGGAAAATAAATTTAATTTAGTACAAACAAGATTTTATTCTTATTTGAGAGAAGCAAGATGAGTATGAAAAAATAACATTAAAGTTCCCAAACCAGATCTTCTCCAAGTAAACTTGCTTGTCAAAAATGAGAAATTGATTGAGGTTGTGTTCAAACAGGGTAGCTTGTTACACATCTTGTGCAAATAATGTGACTCCAAACAAGATACTATTTTGATACAACAAAAACCAAACAAAAAACATTTATTTGAGTACCAAACAAGCTTACAAGACAGTATTTTTTTCATATTTTGTAAGCTTCTTTCAAGTAACTACAGTGAAAAAATTAAAAAAATTAGTGTCAAATAGGCCAAACAAGATGATCTTGTTTCTTACACCAAGATCTTAAACCAAACAAGATATTGTTTAGGAGAAACAAGTTTTAGGTTGCCACAATTGATAACATCTTGTTTACCTTAATCAACCCATTTTTAGCTTTTCATTCTTCATCAATTAAATAGATGAAAAGGTTATAATATCCTCGAAAAAAAAGTTGTTCCAAATTGTCTGAAACCAGTAAATACCAGAATTCAATAAATACCAGAATTCTGGAGTATTAGTGATCTAAATGAGCTCAAATTTGAAATATGAGCTTTTGGTAAGTATCCAAGAACAGTTCCTAAAGAAGTTTGACCCTGGGACATCGTGATCTGGGGGCGCTTATGTTTCAGGAACTTCCAGATTTCTGGAGTTCTAGTGATCGGACTGAGCTCAAATTTGGAATATAAGCTTTTGGTAAGTACCCAAGAACAGTTTCTAAAAATGTTTGACCTTGGCACATCGGGATCTGGGGGCTCCTAGGTACCGGACAGTTCCAGAATTCTCGAGTTCTAGTGATTGAAATGAGCTCAAATTTCGAATATAAGCGTATGGCAAGTGCCCAAGAACAGTTCACATGCTAAATTTGGGATAATATTATTCATTTTCGGTGCTTAAAATTGCCAGACTTTCTTGGATAATTCTTTAAATTTTGTTCCGATTCTCTTCAAAATTTGCACTTATCATCTTTGTCGAAGTCTAAATCCAGTTCCAATCACAAAATATATAACAAATATGATGAAAAGCTACATAATTCACTTTGTGGTTTTCTACGTCATTTTAGATGGTAGTGAGCTTTTGTTGGTTAGGAAAAACAAGATTTTTTCAGTGCACTGAATGAGCATCAGAAATATGCTCTTGTTTTTTAATAGAATTTTCATAAATATGGTCGAACAAGATCTTGGTGTTGGCAAATAAGCCAAACAAGATTTTATTTCTCAAACTAAGATCTTGTTTACCGAGTTGGTTAAACCAAACAAGAACTTGTGTGGGAGAAACAAGATCTGATTTGCACAACCGATAAAATCTTGTATGCCCCAACCAACCCACACTTTTTTGGCTAGGAGGAACAAAGTTTTTTTTCAGTGCACCGATTGGGGACAAACCGACAAACTTTTCAGGGATGACCTATAACTTAAACATTTTTTATCTTAATAAAATACATATTTTCATATTTTCAAGGTTCAAATTTAAATTTTAGCCAAACATACTGTAAAGCAGCGATAATAGTGTAGTCGTCTGTTACCCAATACTATCTGTCTGCCTCATTATCAGTAATCAACGAACAATAATCCATCACAATAATAATAAAGCAATAAAAATTAGCATAGATTTCATCAAACAAAAAGCAACTCACACACGCCCACGCAGACTCCGAATACAAATTTGGTACAAGCAACCATGCTTTATTTTATTAATTTCGAGACTAGACTCATTTTTAAGGTAGGTGACTTGTTACGCTGTTGCCAAATATTCAAGTAATTTGTAGTGTTTTTACTACTGTAACGGAGAAATACTCTTACAGTGCACTAAATACATACTTAATTTCTTTAAAATTTATTTCTAGTTTTATTCGGGAAGGTCGTCGCACCATTTTTAAAATCAGAATAACAACAAAACAAAGAGGCAGGCGATTAGATAATTTCAATTAAAATTAACGAAACGAAGACAATTTAATTGCATTTTAACCATAATTGTATAAAAAAAAGTAAAAATCTTTTTATTTTGTATTATGCAAGAGATCTTTTTATTAATTGTCTTATATATTATGCCAAAACAATTCAGATTTTGAGAGTCGATAACAGAATTTTTCATCTAATTATTTTTAATTTAATTTTTTTCTATTGCTGGATAATGAATTGGAGTTTCAAAATTATGTTGCAATGCAAAGCTGATTCAGAATGTTTGGCAGGAAGTGTAAAAGTCTATTGTTTTGATTTTAAAGTTTTTTAAAAGAAAATAATGCACAGCAAAATAAAACTACGTAAGAAGGTCTTACACGGAATAAAATAATATGGTAGAATTGACAAATGTACTCCTAAATTTATAAAAGACCAGTAGACTCACACCATTTGCACTTTTCCATTGTGAAAAACAAGCTCCATGTGTTCAATAACAGAAGTTAGTACTGGTGGTGCCTTATTTAGTACTATTTTAGAACATGCTTCAAATTAATTTAACAACTTTGTCAAGGGATCAAAATGATCGTAACAGAAATTAGTACTAGGGCGCCACAAAAGCGTTACAAAGTTTTATAATTAAACTAAAATGTGCAATTTAGTACTATTTTAGAACATTTTCGAACTTTATTTTATAAGCAACGGGTACATAGAAAATTTAAAATAGTGAAATTTTAGGATAATATATCGAAAAAAACTGTGTAGAACATTCCAATTATTAGGTAAAATTACTAAAAATAATTGATAACAAATCTTTAAAAAAACAGTATCATACTATTAACTGAAATCAATAGTTCGGAACACGATTTTTATTCAAAACGCGTAAACACAACCTTCAGTTCACCTATCTATCCAATCTATATCCTTCTAAGGTATGATTAGTTTTTAGATAATTTATCCGAAGTTTTCAGTTGAAGGCGGTTAGCTGAAATTTTAGATCAAAGCAGTGAACTAATAAAATCAGTGAGATTTTATTATATACAGTGAAAAAAATAATATGGTAGAATTGAAAACTGAACTACTAAATTTATAAGAGAACACTACTTTTACCGCACCAGTAGACACACACCATTTTCCATGCAATTTTCCATTCTGAAAAACTAGCTCCAAGTGTTCAATAACAGAAGTTAGTACTGGTGGTGCCTAATTTAGTACTATTTTAGAACATGCTTCAAATTAATCTAACTTGATAAACAACTTTGTCAAGAGATTAAAATGATCATTACAGAAATTAGTACTAGTGGCACCACAAATGCGTTGAAATTTTTTGTACTTATACTAAAATGTGTAATTTAGTACTATTTTATAACATTTTTCGAACTTTATTTTATAAGAAGATGCATTAGTTACAAGTGGTAAAAGTTAATAGATGTAGCGAGAAAAGAAAAGCGTGAGATTTAGTACTATTTTAGTACATATTTTCAATTAATTTACTCTGCGGAACAGCTTTATCAAAAAAAACAAAGGCATTAAATTACTAGTGACGCCGCAAAGGCGTACCATTAGTGTACTTCTAGTGCTAAATTATTTATTTAGTACAATTTTAGAAAATATTTTGAAGCTTATTTTATATTCTGAGCAACTTTATTGAAGATGTATAAGCTCTAATATTTAGATCGCAAAAGTTAGTATTTGTAGTGTAGGAAGGCGAAAATTAAGTAATATTTTAGAACATACTTGGAATTAATTTCACTACTAAAATAATTATTTAGTAAAATTTTAGAACAAATTTGCTTAAAGTTGAGGGTTTAGACTAGAAACTAATGATAGTTACAGAATTTAGTATTCCTATTGGCCTGGGGAGTTCAATAATAGGCGTAAAAAATTTAGGACGGCGCACTAACGACCGATGAAGATTGGCCATTTTAACCTAAAAAAAATTTGCGAGGTGGTCATCTATTTGCCTGGAGTGGAGAGGTGTAAAAAATTTGAATTTGGACCAAAAAACATGTTGTTGGTCAGATTATACTTATAACATAAGGGAGTTCTGGAATCGGTATAAACAATTTGGGACGTCCCCCTAGGGGAACTTATGAAAATTAGACTATTTGGTCCAAAAAAATTGTTTTTGCTAAGTTGCAGTAGAGCTTGAAAATTACTATGAAAAAAAATTTGAGATGGCCGCCTTTGGACACCCAGGTACCGATGAAAATGGGTCAATTTGTACCAAAACCTTTTGGATCTTGGAAATGGGCATAAACAAATTTGAGATGACCCCCTTGGGACAACCAGGGACCGATGAAAAAGGGTCAATTTGTACTAACACCTTTTTTGTGTGCTAGGTGATACCTATTGGTGTCGGGTGTAACAGGTTGCAGCAACTTTAGTCTGTAAACTAAATTACTTATTTCTCAGACGCATCCGGACTCTTGAGAAGAAAGAACTAGAACTAGATTTTAGCTTTTCCGGAGTTTGACAGATGAAACCAATCAATCTTAATTATTTAAATTATTATTTAATTTCGACCTCTTGAGGGGTTTTCACAGGTTCCAGTTATTTGTCTTTGACTTAAAGTACTGAAATTGATTATTTATTTTCTTTTATGATGAACAAAAGAAAGAACTCAAAGTTCAGACAATTGGTGGAGCAAATTCGTAATTGGGGAGTAAAACCCATGCTCTAATTTCACCAATTTACATCCGATTTCCAAAAAGTAAAATNTGGAGCAAATTCGAAATTGGGGAGTAAAACCCATGCTCTAATTTCACCAATTTACATCCGATTTCCAAAAAGTAAAATTCCAGTGGTTTTAATTATGTATTTACCATGATGGGACTATAAAAACAAATTTTGCTTCTATGGGGCACTCCTAAGCCCTGAAAAACGGTCCCAGTGGAACCGATGAACCAATTTTTGTCATTTTGACCACTTTTTACAGGTAATTTTTCCGATGATGTCAAATTTGGATTCAGCATCCCAAAAACCCCAGTTTTAAATTTTTCTTGTCCTAATTTACTTAGTTGAAGATTTTCCAATTTTCTGAGTTTTCATACAAAATAGATTGAGAGACTAACGGTCAATTTGACATATCTCAAGAACTACTGCACCGATAAAAGTCGNTTACAGGTAATTTTTCCGATGATGTCAAATTTGGATTCAGCATCCCAAAAACCCCAGTTTTAAATTTTTCTTGTCCTAATTTACTTAGTTGAAGATTTTCCAATTTTCTGAGTTTTCATACAAAATAGATTGAGAGACTAACGGTCAATTTGACATATCTCAAGAACTACTGCACCGATAAAAGTCGAAAGGGGCTCAAAATGTTTGTAAATAAAATGTCTGCAAGTTGATGATGGAACCAACAGGAGCTAGTGTAGGTTAAAAAGACCGTTATTATTGGTGAAAAGTACAAAATTAAAATGGCCGGTGATGCATAACGGTCAATTCAAAAAATCTGAAAAAACCAAGGATGATCCTTCGACCAAATGGCAGCTTTTGGGGAGCTATGTTTTTAAATTTCAAATTTTTGCAAATCCGCTTCACCCTATTCTGCACATCGGTATGAGTCTGGCGTCATCAGTTTAATCTCGGACACTTACTTACTGTGCGATTGACTTTTAGGTGGTAAAGAGAGATCTAATATCAGAGTCAAAATGAAGCCGACCCTCTAGAACTCCCTGGGAAAATATGTCAATTTGGAGATACAAATATTGATAAGAGACGTCGAAACATCTCTTCAAAAATTGGAATGGTCCCACCTGGATTTTTAAAATTAATTCTCAGCTCAATAGGAACAACTTGGCCCCTTTTTCATTGGTTCCTGAGTGCCCCTAGAGGGTAATCCCAAAATTTATTAAAATGTTTTCTGAACTCTTTACACGAATAGGTATTGGCACACAAAAAAGTTTTGGTTCAAATTTTCCCAATTTCATCGATTCCCGGACAGCTCTGGTGAAAACTAATGCTTGGGCACTTCAAAGTGGCAGCAATTCGTTTAACAATGTATGG
>JXPH01031788.1:1234-12465 GCA_001014845.1 Mochlonyx cinctipes | reverse complement strand
CTCCGACGTTCGAGATGGCGACTTTTTATTGATGGCCTATGCTCTTAGAGGCAGTTCAGCATCACCGTTAATAACTGTAATGAAAATTGTGCGATTTTGTGGCTCAGGGTATCATAATTTCAGGGTATTTAAGTATCAAAGCAAAAACGGACATTTTAGATCCCATTGAAGATGCTGGAATGAATATAATGATCCTTAGAACAGTTATCTCTCCAAATCATCCAAACCGCCCATATACATAATCTATGTATTACCTTTTCATCACTATCCATTTTATACATGAAAAGGTTATAATATCCTAGAAAAAATAAAATGAATTATTTCTGTCCTCACAAAAGTTGTTCCTTGGTCTGAAACGCGTAAATCCGAATAATGTTTGGTGTGTCTGTCTGTGTGTCTGTATGTATGTGTGAATGTATGGATAACTCACGTAAAATTAATGCTTTATTTGTCAATACTAAAGATGAGTTCAAAGATGGGCTAAATCGGACCACGCGAAATCGGAGGGCTCTCATACAAAATCACTAGAATTTTCCGGAAATATTGAGTTCTAATGATCAAAGTTAACTCAAATTTGGAACATAATCTTGTGGTATGATTTGATTTTGGGGCATCGGGATCTGAGAGCTCCTGTGTACCAGAAACTTCCATGATTTTTGAGTTATTGATCGCAATAAGCTCAAATTTGAAATATAAGCTTTTGGTATGTATACAAGTATAGTTCCTAAAAAAGTTTGACCCTGAGACATTGG
The DNA here is from genome assembly GCA_001014845.1 of Mochlonyx cinctipes. Lineage (NCBI taxonomy): Eukaryota > Metazoa > Arthropoda > Insecta > Diptera > Chaoboridae > Mochlonyx > Mochlonyx cinctipes. The sequence goes on along the minus strand of JXPH01031788.1, from coordinate 11,713 downwards.
ATTCTGAAGGCTCCCAGGTACCGGCCACTTCTAGAATTTTATAGTTCTAGTGATCGGATTGTGCTGAGCTTTGGAATATGCCATTATGGCATGTGCCCAAGAACAGTTCCTATGCTAAAGTTGGGATAGTATTATCCATTCCTGGTGCTTCCAGCTACCAGAATGTCTTGGATAACGCTCTAAATACGTTTTCGATCCTCTTCAAAGTTTGCCCATACCATCTTTGTCGAATTCTAAATCCATTTCCTATCACAAAATATACAATAAATATGAAAGAAAAGCAATATAATCAACTTTGTGGTGTCCTACGTTTTAACAAGTAATATACTATACACAGTACTCATATAATCAACCCCTCGCTCGAACACGAGTTATAAGCATAAAAAATCACCAACATTTAACCAAAAATGAATTCAATAAAAAATGTCAGTACTATCACATGTGTCACAACCGCTCATCATGCTCAGAAAACGTGTAATTATTAAATATAAATTAGTTAAATACACCAACAAAAATTCCAATTGCGTGTTTATCATAATGCACCCTACTACATCCTACGATTAAGAGTCTGCAATCCAGACACTAGTGTCAGCTGGCTAAATAAGAAAAGAATGAATAGTTCTCTTCAATAATATATGCAAAACATGTAATTAATGGGTAGATAATTGAAATTAAAAGCAATTGCTCTTCAATTGCAGCCATTCTAATTTCGCGATTGATAATCAATTCCCAGACACCTCGCATATGTTGTCTTGTTTTATTTTAGCTTAGAATCTGTTGTTGGTTTCGGATCGGAATGCTACATTTGTGTGCATTCTATTAAAATAAAATGGAAAAGAAAGAAGAGAAAAAATCAAATCAAATTAACATTTTGAACTCTGATGCCAATTATTCATCAAATAGTAGACATCAACCTGAAGCGCGGATTAAAATTACAAAAAAGCTAAAAAATTGGAAAACAATCGTGATCGGACTCTGTAAAACAGAACCATCTACGTTCATTGTGCAGCATACATTCTCCAGGCTCTCCTCCAGATCTCCTATCAGAATGAGCAGAACAGAAAAAACGTAAGAAAAATGGCAATAATGAAAAGGTTCTAGATATTATATTTTAAAGACTCTCATCTCAAAGTCTCAAATTAAATGATGGAGATGGAGCAAAAAAATGAAGATGGTTCAAAGAAAAAGGAAAAAAAGAAATGGAATGGAAGGGAACGGAAAGAGAGAAAAATATTTTTGTATATTTATTTTTAACATCATTAGCGTGAATGATGTATGCAAAATAGTTGTTCGCTTCGCAATCGATTGGAATTGCATCTTTTTTTATAAAAATTTATTTATTTTAAACATTTTGTATCTCTGAAGTTGAAGCGAAATAAAATAAAAAGAACATTTTATCTTTCATTTATTTGATTGTTTGTTGATTTATATTTAATACACTCCCTTTCACTGCTCGGCCTGAATGCAAAATTGTTATCCTTTTCTGTACCACATCTTAAAAATCATTTACTTTTTGGATCGTTAAAGGTGCCGGCGTGAAGAGCTTTTGAGTGACTTGAAGATTGATTGACTGGAATGGAATGAGGGTCGTTGATGCAGTTTAAAACTGTTTATTTGAGATGAAAAACTAAAATATTCTGAATAAGCTTAAAACCTGTGGAAGTTGCTCAGTAACTTACAATGTCCACATACGAAAACTAAAATCCTCATTTGATAACTGACCAAAAGTATCTTCTTCAATACCTTTGTGGTTACAATTACATTACCCCATTCCTCACTACGTACACCTAACTCTAACTTGATTACGAAGATCTGAAACGTGTAAAACAAATTATAAAAAAATTATTTGAAAATAAAAAAAATGTCTGTGTGTGTGTCTGTCTGTCTGTGTCCTCGATAACTCGCGTAATTCTGAACCAGTTTGGCTGTAATTTGGTGTGGAGACTTTTCTCAACAAATGTAAGGACGAGTTCGTTAATGGGCCAAATCGGGCCACGGAGTCAGTCGGCCCCCATACAAAATCACCAGAATTTTCCAGAAATCTTGAGTTCTAATGTTCGAAATGAGCTCAAATTGGTGATAACTGCCTAAGTATAGTTCCTATAAAAGTTTGACCCCGGGACATCGGAATCTGGGGGCTACTGTGTACCAGGAACTTACAAAATTCTCGAGTTCAAGTGATCGAAATTAGCTCATATCGGGAATATAAGCTTTTCGTAAGTATCCAAGAACAGTTCCTTGAAACGTTTGACTCTGGGATATCGGGATCTGGGGGCTCCTAAGTACCAGGAGCTTCGAGAATTCTTAAGTTCTAGTGATCGGAATGAGCTCAAACTTGGAATATAAACTTTTCGTAAATATCCAAGAACAATTCCTTAAAACGTTTGACTCTGGGATATCGGGATCTCGGGGCTCCTAAGTACCAGGAACTTTGAGAATTCTTGAGTTCTTGATCGGAATGAGCTCAAATTCGGAATATAAACTTTTCGTAAATAACCAAGAACAGTTCCTATATAAGTTTTATCCTGAGACATTCGGAGGACATTTGGAGGCTTCTAGGTACCGTCCACCTCCAGAATTCTCGAGTTCTAGTGATCGGAATGAGCTGAAATTTGGAATATAAGCTTTTGGTAAGTATCCAAGAATAGTTCCTATGCCAAATTTGGGATAATATCATCCATTCCTGATGCTTCCAATTACAAGACTTTCTTGAATAACTCTTCAAATACTTTTCCGATCCTCTTAAAAATTTGTACTTATCATCTTTGTCGGAGTCTAAATCCAGTTTCTATCACAAGGTATAGAATAAATATGATGAAAAGCTACATCATAATCCACTTTGTGGTTTCCTAACTTTTATTGCAAGGAAACTGACAAACCTTTTCGACACGAACGCCATTCGAACGCCTTCTAGCCCATACTTTAAGTTGGTGCAGCAAGTATATTTTTGATAGCATGGCTCTGACGATACATATCAGAAATCACCTTGTTTACCCTACACACAAAGTAATTTTCCTTCTCGACAACGATGAAAAAACGCAAGTTAATTCAATCGTCATGGGTTGGATTTGAACCCGCACCCTTCTGGTTGATAGGCAGACGCTCTACCGATCAAGCCACAAGGGCAGTCAAAACAACATTTAGCTTGCTTGAATTTATTATACTTTAACTTTCTCAGGGGGTCCCTGAAAGTCCTATACAACGACTTTCTTGAAAATTTTGAAAATGATTGTTTCAGAAGTAACTTTAAAGCATCTAATATGATATTTTGAAGCTGGAAGGCATTAATTTTCAGCTCCAAAACATTAAAATTTGAAAAGGTTAAATTTTGCTAAAAATTCTACTTTTTTCAAATTTCATGTTTTTCCCAACTTTGAAGCCTTGTGGTGGGTTTTAGAGTTTAAATATTAGTTTCATATTTTTAGGATAGTAGTCTTGTACCAATTAGCAACTTTAGTGGAAATTGAAATAAAAAAAAAATGAATTCGTACACTTAACCTTTTATGCCTCTCAAATTCTCACAGCATCACACAGTACAAATACAAAGTAATTTAATGAAATATACTGCTTATTTAATTTGCCTACCTATATATGGATGACAACTTTAATGCAGAGTTCGTCACTTTAAAAAAAACCAAGTCTTTCATTTTAATAACAGTTATGAAATCTGTTCAATAAAAAATCCTTCGAAAGAACTTAAAAACCTGTTTCAAAATAATCATCCTGTCTTCAAGGGATTAGCCAATACATCACCACGTCATCCAATTCTTCTTTCTCTGAATAAAGAAAAGTAAAAAATCATTCTCCTATTCTTTTTGTTGCAGCAGGGAAAAAAAACCTCAAAAAGTGTCTGCCAACAACCAACAGAACATCAGAGCAGAAGAGAAAAGTCAGGTGTATTTATTTATTATTTGTAAACAAGCTTACAAACAAACAATAACACAGAGCTAACGGCTAATAACCTACTCATTGTTGCAACTGTTTGGTTGATTAGCCCCTCGCGGCAATCATTTCGCTTCAATTCAATTCATTTTTCCTTCTTGCCTTGTCTTGTCTCGTTCACATTTTTCATTTTTCATTTTTCTCTACCCGCGCGATCGCCAAAGTCGAGAAATCTTAAGATTGAAAGAAAAAATAGCAACAAAATATCGTCGAAAATTAAAAGGTCTTTTTGATTTAAAAAAAAATAATGGCAAGAAGAGAAAAAAAAAGCATAAATATACATAATATGATGTTTTGTTTTGTGCTGAAGAAGTCCAAGCTCAGCTCGCAACTCTCCGGCAAGCGAAGCAAGCAGAATATCTCTATTCCAGTTTTTCAACATTTTTTTTATTCCTCGTTCAATTCAACTCTTAATGAAACGAAATGAAATGAAATATACCAAAAACAAAACAAGAATTTTCGTGTAACTCTTTCTTCGGCGCAGAGAAGAGTTTTTCAAACATTTTTATTTTTATGATTATTATTTTATTATGATCTGTGATTTTATTGTGCGAGTTGCGAGTCGAGAACCACGAAAACGACTGGAAAAAGAAAACTGTATTCATGTTTTGCTGTTGGATGTTTTTTTTACTTCTCCTCTTAAACATTTCTTTTAATGTTACTTCTTCTTTTTTTGTTGCTGTTTTTAAAATTACATTTAATTTCTGTAATTTTTTGGCAAACATGAAACTTCTTTTTTGGATTATGAGATGATAGTTTCGAGAAGCAAAAATATTGTTGAAACCTTTTGAAAATTCGTCATGTTATTTCCATCGTTTTAGCGAACCTTTATCGAAATTGGGGTAATGTAGCTCTTTTTTATGGGGGCCAATTGCAGCCTACATTTTTCTACCCGAATATTCCAAGACTAGTGAGAACGTGACAAATTTTACAAAATATAAAATATAAGTACAATTATTGGCGTATTATAAAAATGTTATATTAACAAAAAAAATCAATCAAATGGGTCAAATCAAATTTTTAGAAAAAACTTACAGCTCAAATAAAAGTATTGAAATATTTCATATTGAGTTTGGCACATTAAGTTAAAAATTTCATTCCTAGGCACAATCTCTGTTAATGGGATTGGAATAGAGAGAAACCTTAATTCACATAGATCAGCCCATGAGCATCAATGGCCTATAAGATGCTAAAGCTATACCTCAATGGCCTATAAGATGCTAAAGCTATACAACACTATTAAAGAAAACCGTGGCATCAGCAGTGCAAACTGGCATGAAAATATAAGGCCTTAGACCTCTGAACAGTTTTTATTTAAGGCACTAAAGCTCTATGATACTTTTAAAGTGGGTTGAAGCTTGAAGGACTGTTTTAACAAATAAACTAAACTATGTAAGGAATTAGGTGCTATAGGTTCCATAGGGCCTAAGTAACAAATAAAGGGTAGTACATTCAAAGTACATTTTGTTTAGACCCATTTGGCATTGGTGTGCCAATTGGTCAAAATGAACTTTTATTCATCGGTCTCTCGGCCAAGAGAAATCACTAACCAACAACCTTTTTTCGTCAAAATTAACCATTTTCTTCGGTATTTGCTTTGGGCCCTCCAGGGGATCATATGAAATTTTCCATACCAATTACCGATCGCCCCAGGTTTATAGCTATCATCTGGTAAAAAAAAAATTGTAAAAATGACCCATTTTTGTCGGTCTCTGGAGTGCTCAAGGAATTCATCCAAAATGTTTCATACCGATTCCCGCACACTCCAGGTCAATAAGTATCACCCTGAAAATAAAATTTGACCTCAAAAAATATATGCATCGATGATAAAGATTTGCAATTATAAAAAGATTTTATCAATAAAAGTGTGATTTATATCGCTTTTATCGATAAAATTACTACCTTTTGCATGGGAGCCTCTGTCCGATTGGTCTAAAAATTGATAGGCATAAAATGGGTACCAATTAAGAATCTTGCCCAACGTTTCAAAAGATTTTATTAATAAATGTGTGCTTTATATCGTTTTTATCGATAAAATGACGAACTTTAGTATGGGAACCCACAGAAGCCTTTGACCGATGGAGCTCTCATATAAATGGATCACGTGCCCTTGTCAAATGACTACTTCTTCCAAAACTTAAGGTCGATCGGACAAACCGTCTAGGAGTTTTCTTGAGACGAAAAAGAATTTCCGAAAAACGGATAGATGGATCGCGGCATCGTCTAACCAACAGACGGTCCCACCAATTTCGCTTGGAAATGATTCCTAAGAGGTTCAAAACGTGTTTTAAAATTGATTTGGGACTTTCACTTCTAGAAGTTAAATTAAAATGTATTTTATTCTAGGAGATCAAACCGTGAACCTGTCTTAAAGCATATTTTGCACGTTGCTTATTGAGACAAATCAGGACCCCTTTGTTTACGAATTTCCAAAAAAGCTAAAATTACTCCACCCTAGTCCACGTGGCATTCCTGTAAATTCCAAAGCAAACCTGTTTGGAGGGCATACGTACCAAAAATCATTAAGTTTGGCTGGGTTATTATATCTATCTATCTCTTAATAAAGAAATAACAGTTTTTCTGTGTATTTTTTCAAATATATAATGTATAATAATTAATTCCTCCTTCATCCGAGTAAATTAGAAAAAGAAATATAAAATACATAGTGGGTGGATTATTTTCTAAATTCTGTCCTTCTCAATCAAATTAAATGCAAAGAGCACCTGACTTTTTTTATTTCAATTGAATTTTTTGATTTCTTATGAAATTCTGTTCAAGTTTGTTTAATTAAATAAAATGTCGGAAAAAACCATTGAAATATTAGAGTTACAATTTGGTAGAGACTTACATATTAAATCCTTTGCAACTGGCTCTGGACTAGTTTTCTATAAAAAAATTATGCTCATAGCTATCTCACGGGTATTGTTTGTCAAAAAGACATCAAAAAGCAGTATTTTCTATGGCTGTTTTGAAAAACCTGTTTACGCATTATTTTGTGAAATTGACAAACGGGATATCGACTGAGGTCGTAAATTGTTTAGTCGATATAGAAAAAATGACTTATTGCGACCTAGATACTATTTTGTTCTATCTCCAATGAAAACCTATGGACATAATACATAATAACATTTACCTAGGTCGCATGCTTCTGTGGGATATTTCTAGAAAATTTTCTGTAAATATCTCTGTATATGAATATACAAATACAAATACAAATACATCCTACTAATTTTTAGACCTTAATGAAAGTTTTTGGGGCTGTCCCAATGAAATTACCAAAGTGACCAAATAAAGACCACTAACCTGATGTATCCATATATTAAAAATACGAACATCCACAATAAAGCTATCTATTTAACTTTATTACAAGTTCCGATCAGAAAATATCTAGGAATGCATTACCTTATGCCAACAACTTTATTGTATATTTATAAAAACTTAAAATTCCCATCATAAGCAGAATAATATGACATTTCTATTAAAAATGCAGTCGTAAATCAAATGTAAAAATGGACGCACTAAATACCTCATCTCGTCCATAAAAATCTTTAAAGTATTTTTTTTTCTTTTCTTTTCTTTTAATTTGGATTTTGATTTGAATGAATAGAAGCATTAAAAGTCCTAAACAATATATGCCGAATTTAATGTGTATTAACATGCTAATTATTCGATTTACAAACTTTTTATGATGATGATGATGATGATGTAAATTTGAATTTTTATGAACCCACCGTTCCGTTCGATCTCTCGAGCCTCTTTTTAAAGGTAATCTAACTTAAATCTATCGTTTATCTATTTAGACTAACACAATATATTATTTATTATTGTTTTTAGGGTCATTAAAAGGTTTACTGTTACAGATTATAAAATTTGTTATAAAATTTGAATCCCTATATTAAAAATAATTTTAGGCTGTGCAATGAAGGGTTGAATATTCTAAAAGGATAGTGTTCAAAATATGAGGCCTCTCAAAAAATAAGTAATATTTTGTGTGTAAATTTGATTTTTAACGCATTTTAGTTAAATTTGGCTTTCACCTTTACTGTGATGAGACTATACTGAACACAAAAAAAACTATTTTAAAATATTATTAATATTCGACATTAACTTAAGAGTTATAAATTAAATTGAATTGAGCGAATTGAGACACAAACAAAATAATACTGACAACGCCCCCTCACGCTAACATTCCGCCAGACAAATACTGGATAACATAACGCCTGTATCTTCGATAAAATCTCTACATCATATCTAAACCACGTAGCATGTTTCGTTTACACATTTGCGTAAAAACAGGATAAAGCCAAAACGCCCAATTATAAAATCGTTTCTTACGTTGTCATAGTTCCTCGTTAGCGTTACTTACGTTGCCATGTAGAGGCAGAGTATCAGGTGGCGTCAGTTGCTCAAAACCAACGCAAGATTTTTATATCAGACTTCCTTATTCAGACCTCTTTGAATAAAGTAACTCTGATACAATGCTTTAAAATGTCGTTGCAATTTAATATTTTATTTTCATCCACCATTAAATTTGCAACAAATTTCAGGTGCATCTCAATTTAAAAAAATATTATTATTTTTAATTCAAATTCCTCCGCATTGTTGTTACCATACATAAAAATAAATAAAAAGGTAAAAAGTATTAAAAAAAAGAAAAACACTAATTAGATATTGTATTTCCTTTTCTCGTTTTTCGAAATAAAATATAAAACATCACTCGATTAAAATCTTCGATCAATCATTTCCATTCCATCTTCTTTTTCCCCCTGTTCTTCTTCCTTCTTCATCATTATAGAAGAAGAAAAGGCGATAGTTGTACACTCAGAAAAACAAACGTTGCATGAACGCGCGACAGCATATTATACTGTGGCAATGTAATAAAATTACCTTTCAACGACATAACCTTTCATTATGGTAACAGTGGACTTTTGCGACCACATCCAGATATCAAATTAGATTTGTGCCGTACTACGGTAAAATTATCTTGTAAAAACGTAATTGTTTTCGTTATAACAGCATAATATTATGATGTCGTATTTATTTTTCTGCAATAATATAGGTGACCTAAAATTTCAAAAATTGGCTCTACCTCTCACCCATAGCCCGCATACAGTTGAAATTTTAAAATCAATATTGTAAAAGGCAATTCTAACGCCTCCTATCCACTATTAATTTTAGTTCGAGCTTCGATCTATTATTTAATGTCCTTTTTTTTTAAACGATTTATTTTAATTCACATAGTCAAACTAATGATTATAGTTCTTTCAACTGTTTATTTTAGTTCTTTACCCTACAAAACGTGTTTCTTTGATATACCTGGAGATTGGAATAGATAGAAAATGAGGAGGTACGAATAATGATGCAATGAAAAAGCAAATTGGAAAATTTGCAACAAAGTTATTAACAAAGCCTTACCATTACAGATAAAACTGGGCAAAATTTGTGTCCTTGTCTCAGTTTACTTATTTCTTCCTATTTGTAGTCCAGGATTTCTATGTCTTAAATTCTAAAATTGCGATCAAAAAGACGGGTGTAGGTATTAGTGGACCTACAGCTCATAGTGGATTCCGAACCACCACAACTTTGATTGTTAGGCTAATGAGTTACCAGTTCATTGAGTCCATCAAGTTGTGTTCAATTTTTGCTGCAAGTAAACTGATTAACCTCTTCGACATGGACGCCTTTCCAACGCCTNTTTTTGCAGCAATTATATTTTTAATAGCATGGCTCTGACGATACATGTCGGAAATTACCTTGTTTACCCTATTATTCATATAATAAGGCACACAAAGCAATGTACCTGCTCGAAAATTATGTCAAAACCCAAGTTAATTCAATCGCCACAGGTCCGATTTGAATTCGTACCCTTGTGGATCATAGGCAGACGCTCTACCTATCAAACCACCCCGACAGTCAAAAAATGACCATAACAGTTATGCAAATAAAGTTTTTTTTTAATAAATAGAAATATGGGGACTTGATTTATTTCATAGGATAGGAAAAATAAACATTGGAGCCCAAAATTTGGAATTGTATTTACAGAATTATCCATGAAAGTCTGTTAACTGGATGCACGAGGAACGGATAATATTACTCCAAATTTAACATAAGAACTGTTATTGAGCACTTACCATAAGTTTATATTCCAAATTTGAGCTCATTACTATCACTAGAACTCGAGAATTCTAGAAATTTCTGGTACATATGACGCCGATGTCCCAAGGTTAAACTTTTATAGGAACTGATCTTGGATACTTACCAAAAGATTATATCCCAGATTTTAGCTCATTCCAATCATTAGTACTCAAGACCTCTGGATGTTCCCGGTACACAGGAGTCCCCAGATCTCGATATCCTGGGGCCAAAGNACTGATCTTGGATACTTACCAAAAGATTATATCCCAGATTTTAGCTCATTCCAATCATTAGTACTCAAGACCTCTGGATGTTCCCGGTACACAGGAGTCCCCAGATCTCGNCTCATTTCGATCATTAGAACTCAAGATTTCTATAAAATTCTGGTGATTTTGTACGGGG
>JXPH01031767.1:1148-14088 GCA_001014845.1 Mochlonyx cinctipes | reverse complement strand
TAACTCGAGAATGATGAAAGTTACGACTTTTAACAAATACAATTTTTTGATTCATTTGCGCCCAGAAAAACCCATCCCAGAACAATTTTGTTTGATTTTGCTGTTTTCAAAAAATTGTACAGTATGGCCAAAAATTTCAAGTGGCCATAACTTTTGAACGATCCATTCTACGATTTAAGTGAAACTCAATTTGGGGGTCCTGAAAACATAAGTTATCATATTTTAGCTATTTATGAAAAATGGGGCAATCAAAATCGATTTTTAAAACTTTCAGACGAACGGTGGTGCTGCAGTATTCCCTGCTTAGGCTACCAAATCGTTACAGTGATTACGGAAATCACGCCTGTACTACGATACGATGCGCAGTGCTGACTTTGGAGCTCGACTTTTCCTTTTCGCTTTATGTACTGCTGTTGGACTAATGTACGTTGACCAAACGTTCGTTGGCCTAATGTATTCCCAGACCCTTTACATTGGGTTCTCGAACTATATAATATCGAAGTTCACATACTGAAAACGTGAAGTTAATTTTTAAGGGGAATCGCAATTTTCTATAAAAAAAATCACAATTTGTGAATTCCGTCAAATGTTATTTTAGCTCCACCGATTGTTAAGCCGAAACCCCCAAGTGCAACGAGCATTCCGGCTACTCTAAAGACAATGCAGGATGAATGGGACGCCTTGATGCTACATGCTTTTACACAACGCCAACAGCTACAAACAGCACGTCAAGAATTATCTCATGCGTTGTATCAACACGATGCCGCATGTCGAGTAATTGCTCGTCTCAATAAAGAAGTCGCTGCTGCACGAGAAGCTCTGGCCACACTTAAACCTCAAGCTGGAATTATAACGCTGCAAGGCATTTCACAGCCATCCATTGCTGCTGAAGCAGGTGGCATTGCAACACAGCCCGTCGAACAAGCAGGAATGAGTGCTGAAGTCATTCAGAAATTACAAGATAAGGCTACGGTTTTGACTCAAGAGCGTAAGAAAAAGGGCCGCACCGTTCCTGAAGAGTTAGTTACGCAGGAAAAAATAAGAAGCTTTATGACATTGGCATCTCATCCTGGTCTCCATTCGGCTAGTGTTCCTGGCATTTTGGCACTTGACATTAATCATTCAGATCAAAGCAAAATTTTAACTGGTGGAAATGATAAAAATGCGACAGTTTTTAATAAAGATACAGAGCAGATTGTAGCTATATTGAAAGGACACACAAAAAAAGTCACTAAAGTTATTTATCATTCTGAGGAGGATGTCGTAATCACAGCCTCTCCTGACGCCTGCATCCGAATATGGAATGTGCCAACATCGCAAACGGTTTTATTGCTTCGCTGTCACGAAGGCCCTGTTACTGGTTTGTCATTGCACCCTACTGGTGATTATGTTCTTTCTACATCGTCGGACAAACATTGGGCCTTTTCTGATATCCGCACAGGTCGCTTATTGACCAAAGTTTCTGATACGGCGGACGTTGGTTTGACAACAGCCCAGTTTCATCCAGATGGTTTGATTTTCGGAACTGGCACTGAAGATTCTCAAGTAAAAATTTGGGATTTGAAGGAGCAAAGTAATGTGGCGAATTTCCCTGGCCATACAGGTCCAATAACGGCCATTTCATTTTCCGAAAATGGTTATTATTTAGCCACTGCCGCTGACGATGCCTGTATTAAATTGTGGGATTTACGCAAATTGAAGAATTTCAAAACAATCCAGCTGGACGATGGCTATGAGGTGAAAGATTTATGTTTCGATCAAAGTGGAACATATTTGGCGATTGGAGGCACAGATATAAGGTATAAATTATTTTTAAACTTTTTATTAAAAACCCATATACTTGAACGGATTTTCCATCCAATAGTTGACAGTTGTCGAAATTATATTTAAAAACTGACAAATATTTGACAAAATCTTCGGAAATATTAGAATAATTTGATCAAGTCATGGAAAGTTTGCTGTCTAGTTTCGCATTCATTTCTTGGATGACAATTGTCAACTATATGACAACTGAATAAAAAAGCGTTCAACTATCTATTGGGTTCCTCACCCTATTTAAAAAATTAAAACAACTTACTGATGATGTCGCATGCACAATTCTTTTTAATATAAAATTAATTACAATTTCTTTCAGGGTGTTTTTGTGTAAGCAGTGGCAAGAATTAAAAGTATTTAACGATCATACTGCCATGGCGACAGGTGTAAGATTCGGCAAGCACGCGCAATATTTGGCGTCTACAAGCATGGATCGTACTCTAAAATTGTATGGCATTGAATAAGGCAAGTCATGTTTAACAAATCGATTATAATTATTATAAGCACATAAAATCAATAATAAATCTTTTGATAAATCAGTAATTCCCCAATAAACCAATAATAAATATATTCACATAAATGTGTTGTGTAGGCTCTAAATAAGACACTTCTAAAATTAAAACAAAGTTTGTTATTTTTTATAATTTCCTCTTAAAATCTGTCATTTTGGGCATTTTAAACAACATTTCATCATTTTGATCTGTTCAACATATGCGATCATCAACTTCTTCCGTACCCAGTGCGGCATTCTGTATAGAAATTCCTTTCATTTGATATTCAGCACGGTCACGGTACGATTCCTTGAAATAAGAACCGTTCCCTATAGGAGCCTCATGGCCAACGGTACAGTAAAAATTATTTCGCATCCTTATTATAAATATAACCCCCTATCATTTGACATCATGCACGTTATCTTGACTTGATATAAAAAATCCGAATGGCCCAAATAACAAAGTATCATAAATATTAATTTCAGATTTTTATTATGTATAAACTCAATTGATATTTTGCACAGTACCAATACTTTTTTTTACGGATCATGGTACCTATGACACTATAGAAGGGCCAGTGTACTGCCGTTCTATTCATATTTGTCCCATGTTACTTTTTGACGATTTTCACTTTCGCCACCAAACAGTCTATGTTCACGTATATTTTCACAAAACATGACAAAAAAATATAGTTTGTTCGAAGACGCCTAAAAAAATACCAAGTCTGTTTGTCCCATTGTTAAAATTCTATGCATTGCTGTCCCACTAAAAAATATTTAAAAAACACAAGGTGGATTATGTAGCTTATCATCATATTTATTGTATATTTTGTGATAGGAACTGGATTTAGACTTCGACTAAGATGATATGTGCAAATTTTGAAGAGGATCGGAAAAGTATTTACAGAGTTATCCAAGAAAGTCTGGTAGTAGAAAGCACCAGGAATGGATGATATTATCCCAAATTTAGAATAGGAACTGTTCTTGAGCACTTGCCATAAGCTTATATTCCAAATTTGAGCTCATTCCGATCACGGGAACTCAAGAATTCTCGAAACTCCTGGTACCTAGGAGCCCCCAGATCCCGATGTCACAGGGTCAAACTTTTTTAGAAACTGTACTTGGATACTTGCCAAAAGATTATATTCCAAATTTGAGCTCATTCCGATCACGGGAACTTGATAATTTATAACCTTTTCATCTAAAAAAATGATAGTGATGAAAAGCTAAAAAGTATTTTATTACACGAAGCGTTGACTTCAGAAATACATCACGCTAGATGTTGAGGGCTAAAAAAGATGGTGGGGAGAGGAGAAAAACGGAGGAGGGGTCGTAATCTAAATTGTAAATTTACCCCGTTCTACGCATAATTGTACCAAACAACTTCAATCGCATTTTTTTCAGTTGTGTGTTTTGGAACATGGGACATGAATAGAACGGCAGTGTAGGACCTACGTGAAAATTAGCTTCAATATCGTATTGGCTATAATATATATAGCCAAGATGTTGAAAGCGAAAGCGAGCAACTTGCTTGCAATTTGAATTACTATACCATAAATCAAAAGAGGACACTTCAAGCTTTATTTTGAGGGCTTATACATGAAAATCGGTCAAGCAATACTCAAATTATTGATATTTGAAATAATAAAATACAACTGCGTGACCCCAAACCCCAACCCCATCCGTCTTTTGTGTTTTTTTGTTGGTTATAGGTTAAAGCCAGCTAAAATCAACTTCAAGAAGAGGGAGAATTGGTCAGTTTTGAGATCCGATAGAACTTTTGCTAATTTTTACATAGAAAATAGGAGGTTTCTTGTTCAATTTCTCATATTTTAAGACATCAATATTATTAGTCTAATCAAATTTATTAATATTATTCAAGGTATTACATGGACACAAAATTTCTTTAAAAATGCATTATTCGTCATCAGAATCATCTGAGTTCTCGTTCGTAATCTCTAATTCAAAATCTATTAATGAAGCTATTTCATTTTCTATTTCAATAATGTTATTGTAACTTGAATTGTCAGTTTCTTCTGTAATTGTATTTACAACTTCATTAGGTAACTGCTCTAGTTCTTGCACTTCCATTACGATGGGTGGCTCTTGGAATAGTATTTCATTACTCCCACCTTCGTTGATTTGTGCGGGGTCATCAACAATTTTTGAATCTGTTGAAAATTTCGAGTGCAGATCATCTAACTTTTTAATCAAATCAGATGCACGGTCAGACGTTTTGTTCATTTTGTCCAAAAGACTTTGACTTTGTGTCTCTAATCTATTTAATCTTTCAGCCCGTCGATTTGTATAATCAATTTCATGCTCAGTCAAATGTTTATTGTCTCTCTGAATGCTAGCTTGAGCTGTTGTTGATGACGATGGACTAGAAGCAGTAGTTGAAACTGAAAGCACAGGCACTGCCGAATCTGCTTGTCGTGAAACAAATCCATTGTGAATGTCGTCAATTTGTGCTGAAATTTGCGTTCCTCGATTTACAGTTTTAGATAATTTATTATAGAATTCTTTGGCCTCCTTTTCTAAGCGCTCTAGTCTAGCAGCTCTTTTTAAAAGGGCTTCTTCTTCAGCAGAGCTTAGGCATTTTGAAGATGGACCGGCAACGTTCTCATCTTGATCAACTGATGCACTTGTTGGTTCGTTCTGTTTTTTAGAATCATATGTATCTATTTTAGAATTTAATTCTTCCATTCGCTTTAATCGTGCGTTACGTTTTTCATTGAAAATTTGTTCACTTGTAAGTTTAGGTTCTGTCACTATTATTAGTTTCTCAATAGATGTGGGACTGCCACTACTTTTGTCAATAGTGCTGTCTTCATCAATGTCATCGTCGTCCACATATTCATCGTCTTCATCATCTTCTACATAATTAGGATCCATTAGTCTGTTGAACATTTGTTCTGCTGTCTCTGGGCTTTTCTTTTTCTTCTTTTTAGTTTTTTTGATAGAACTTACTTTGCTAGGTCCAGCTGTTGCAGCTCCAGAATGTGATATATCTACAACAATAAAGGTTTTTAATTCATTGAGCAACGTGATATCTGGTTCACTATGCGATCTTTGTCTCTGGAAACTGACAATAGTGTCTAGAGTTTCCCTGTCAGTCAAACTGTGTACACGTTTCAAGTGATTACTGTTATTTTTGGAGTCCTCTTCCTCGTCGTAATCATCAGATTGTTGCTCATCACTATAGCCGCTCTCTGCCGAATTATTGAGTGCATCTTGTTTTTTTCTATTCGCAAATTCTAATTTTAAAATCTTCCATTGTGTCTCTGTATCGTTGTTCTTTTGCCGAGCTGCGGACCATTTCTTACGACAGTATTCCAATTCCTCTTTGATTTCACTTATTAAACGTCTTTTTTGTTGCAAATGATATCGCAATATTTGCTCTTGCGTGTGAAGTTGACGATGTTGTCTCTGTAGATGAGATAAAAATAGTGAAAATTAGTTCATTTAGCAAATTATTTTGTAGAGGCAGGTATGCCTTGAAGTATCTCTTATAATTATTTTATTTGTATGAAATTGATTTATTAGCAGCAGCGCTTTTAAAATTACCTGCATTCGTCCAACAAGATGCCACGTCTTGGTCAACTCCAAACTAACAGCGCTCAATCTT
This sequence comes from Mochlonyx cinctipes, assembly GCA_001014845.1. Classification (NCBI taxonomy): domain Eukaryota; kingdom Metazoa; phylum Arthropoda; class Insecta; order Diptera; family Chaoboridae; genus Mochlonyx; species Mochlonyx cinctipes. The sequence continues at coordinate 8,155 of JXPH01031767.1, read as the reverse complement.
TTTTCTTGAGATTCAAGACGCTTTTCCAAGAGATGATTCAATGTTTTCAATCGATCTGTTTCTTTTCTGAGTGATTTTTTCTCCATTATCAAATCCTTCAATTTTATATACGTTTTACTGACGCTTAAAACGTTCGTTGGTCCATTTACAGTTTCCACAGTCTTGTAGCAATCCTCTCCTAGTCCATTTTCCTGCAAAAATATAGTTATTATATTTGAAACGTAAATAATGAATTTTAAAAACTACCATAAATGGAACCTGATCGCTTTTTTGATGATGCAGAAGCTCGATTAATACACGCCAGACTTTTGGCAATTTTTCAGCTATTTCTTCTACTGACGTTTGAACGGTTTGTAAAGGCTGCATTTCAGTAGCATCGATTTGCGTTACTAAATCATATAGTAATTTTGGTAAAAATGAAGCATTTTCAATTGTCTCAGCCTGGTTCTTAGTAATTTCAGTTAAAAGCTCCCTGTTGTCTTCTAGTACTTCTGTTAATTTGTCAATATTGATTTCATTCATTTTGTCATTTTTGTTCACTCCTAACAATATTTTTGAAATGAATTGATTGACGACACTCATTTCAGCATTCAATTGCTTTGTTTCTGCTATTGCTGCTGAGAGTTTTTCTTTTGTATCGCTCACTTCATCCTTCGCCATTGTCACGTCGTTTTGAAGATTCAGAACATGCGCTTCAAGATTTTTGGATCTAAAATAAATAAATAATCAGCATTAGATCAATTTATATTAGAATTTCCTCCTACTTTTCAATTTCCACTTCCAAATCGCTTTTCTTCACATCTAGCTGTCGTAAAAGATTATCACGTTCAAGTCTAGAAACACGTTCTCGTTCTTCGTATAATTCTCTTAAGTTTCTAATGTTGATCAATTGTCGATCGTATTCCTGCTTCAATTGTTCAGACATAATTTTCATTTCTCGTTCCTGTAAGGATCCTTCTATTTCTTTTAACTTGTTCTTGAGCTGAAAATATATAATTCCTATATTACGGTATCCATATCAGAATCAGTAAAATGTGTGCAGAAAGTTTTTAATTGTCGAGTTAACATTTTGCCAGACTCCGGCGCTGCTCTTAAGACTTATATGCGGCTTGCAAATAAGATAGTGATTTTTGATTGAGCAAACAGTGAAAGTTTTAATTTACAATATGGTAGATATGATAGAAAACTACAAACGGCATCATAAAACAAAAAGTTTTTCAAAAGTTGAGTAAGCCACCGATTTTTGTGTGATTTATGCAACCGCTCATTTTCAACTGCTTGCCCAAAATTTGACCAATTGTTTGTTCAGAAACAAGGCTCGAATGTATGACGCCGTAATTTTCAATCATATCTACCATATAGAGCTCAGGAAGTACACATCACTATTCTGCCTAGGGTAAAATACTAGTAGCGGTGTATCCTATATAAAAAGTAAGAGGTTATATGTTTTAGTTTACCAAGCATTTAAAATAAGCAATTTGATGATTTTAGTAAGTCCGGAGCTGTATACTGAAGTAAAATTTCCAATTTTTGTTCAATAAGCTAGTGAATTGCCAACCAAGCCGTCGAGTATTACGGGTTAAAATCCATTAATTCGAATGTCCGATACCTAATTCTAAAAAAATGATGATTTGTTCATTTTATTCATTTCCATGAATATCTCGATACATTGATGTCTTTTAATTCGTCGGTCCCGTGCGACTTCGACTTAATGGAGTTTTACGCGTATATCAGACTAATACAATTAGATGTCGGCTGCAGAAAGTTTGTTAAAAAAGTAGGAGCAGGTCCACGATTTCATCAATCCCAGGGCCTTCCGAAAAATCTAATAGAATAGACACTAGCGCTCTTAATTTCTTTAGAATTTTGCAGGAGCAATCTACTGTTCCTTGATGGTGTACCATTGAAAGGTTTCATCGGTCGAACGTTTTTCAATGACAGTATCAATTTCGATATTGTCAGAGACTACCAAGTTCAAAATTGTCCAAAATACGTATAAAACGCGAGGAGTCTTATCACACACATAAATGAAGAGTTCCACCTCTAGCAGGCATGCGGAGCTTCCACATTGTAAAATTATTCGACATGATGGCACTGGTTTTAGAGCTGGAGGTTTTGCCATGCATATAAGGATACAATGCAAGATAATGAAATAATATGTATCAGATTTTGGTGCAGCTATTGAGTACATGTTAGCTAAATTCAACTTTATGGAAAAGTTCTCATAGTTGGCATTCTTTTATGCTCCAGATGGTTTGACAGTGGTGTTTATTGACTATTTTAGGTTCATACTGTCTGCCCTCCCTAGAATTTTCCCTGACGTTTTAATCATGGGGGATTTCAATACAAAATCTTCATGACTGAAGTTTCTAAAAATCTCTTATAGATGATTGATTTGATGTCATTCAAAGCTGGACCTAGTTTCGTTACACATCACGATTGTATTCGCAGATTGGCATTATTAGATTTTATTCTTGGCAATAACACTGATCGAGTCCATAATTTAATTTAAGCTTCCCTTAGTGGTCTGTTAGACCACAATTACCTCTGCATTGACTATAAAGACAAAAACGAACGTGTACCGGCAACTGGAAGTTGCTTAGAACCGATGATACGTGGACTTCAAGAGGATGTTGGACTGGATTGATGGAGGAAAACAGAACTACTGGTATCGTTCAAGGGGCTGGATGTGTATTGTCAATTTGATGTCAGGCTCAGCAGTAACAAGCTGTGGTCTAATATTAAGAAGCTGTTACTTGTAACTGAGAGCCTTTAAAAAAACTTTCAATAACCTCGAGATTAAAAAGAACAAATTGAAAAAACCTATAACTTCTGAATGGTTGGTCGAAAACAGATGAAATCTAAAAAAAAAAAATACCTAATTAGGTTCCGTTTTTCAACAAATCATTCAAACTTCAAAGTCATTGTGCTGGAAGAAACACTCAAAATTCGAGGAAGTCGTACAACAATAATTTTTGATGAGAGCAGCTTTGGAGAGGGGCTTTTTTGAAATTTCCGGCTGTTTTCGAGTACGGCTCACTCTAATAAGCATGTCAATATTTTCCAAACTTCATGATTGATGAATATAATATTTAAAAATACTGAGAAAACTTACTTGATCAACTTGTTCTTCTTTAATTTTAAGCATCTCTTTGCTAGCTGCAACTACATCCTTCAATGCCTGAACTTGGTTCTTAACTTTGCTAACATCAGTCTCTAAAGACAAAATTTCTGCATTCGCCAGTTGCAAGTGATATTGAGACTCAGCTAAAGATTTCCTCAGAGTAATGATTTCACTTCCTTCTGTAGCTTTATCGCGCCGAATTTCATCTTTCAATGTTTGAATTTCGAGCCTTAAGCCGGTGACTATGGTATCCAAGGATAATATTTCTGCGTTTGCATCTTGCAATTGAAGTTGCGCTTCGGATAGATTTTTTCTTAATTCAATACAACGATCTGCTGCAATATTATTACCTTCTTTGTTCCCGGCTGACTCAGCCAGTACACTTGATGGTTCATTGCATTCTTTCGTCTCTCCGTCTGGAGGATCTACTTTATCTTGAATTATTACAACACCATCGTTAAGAATCATATTCAGTATTTTTTCAGAATCCCCTTTATGAGTTTTTCTTATGAAATTGATTAATTTTTCATTTTTTGCTTTCTCATTATCTAAGCCAGATCGCAAATCATCCATTTTACGTCTCAAGTCTGCCATCGTTGACTGACGCGTTTCACGTTTTTTGCGCAATTCTTCCCTAAATTGCGTTAAATCAATATCTTCATGAATTGATTCTTTTACACTATTGGACGAATGACTTGAACTGCTATTTGATATTTTACTTGCACGTTTTACTGAATCACCTCTTATATTTTTAGGCCACCAGGGATCACTAGTACTGCACTCTCTAACATCACTTGGACTGTTTTCAGTCAATTCTTTATTAGTAACTGAAGATTTATTCCCCATTTTTGATCGAAAATACACAAAGTAAAAATTAATTTTCACAGATTATTGAGTTTTGAAAAAAAAAATCTTTTTGTTCTAGAGCAAATTAAAACTGAATCTATTTTTGTCTTTAATTAAATGTAAGCTGAAGTGAAGATGTATTTGACCGACAAATTTGTTCTTTATTTTATTTTTAAACAAAATTTTCGTTTCGGCTTTGCCGAAATTTTCATAAGACAAGACGATCGAGTTTTTATTTTGTAATTTTCTTTATAAATAAAATGAGAAAATGAATGAGTGTACGATTCAGATTTGAGAAAATGAGTAATTTTCTCCAATAACATTTAATGGCGTTTACATTGCCGTCGTACTTAGGTGTTTTACGCCCATCAGCATCAACAGAGTTTTAATCGCGGACAAAGTGTACCTAGTTTTTAAACTGTTGATTCTTGATTGTTGATTGTGATAATTTTACCTACTACAATTTTAGCTTTTCTTCTTCTTTATTATCCCGAGAAGAAAGCTTGTGTTCAGTAAAATTTTAAAAAATTTGGTCTCTCGGGGAAAGTGCCCCATTATTTCTCTTTGCAAAAATATGGTCAGCGTCAGATTCGTTAATGGGTCAAATCTGTTCACAAGGCTAATTCTAATTATTGGAATGAGCTCAAATTTTGAATATGTATAGACTTTTGGTAAATGCCCAAGAACAGTTCCTAACAAAATTTCACCCTAGAAGCGATGCCAGATTCACATTGGTCTGGACCAGGATATAGACCAGTAGATATCAGTAGCTGTTTTGTGTGAAACTTCTTTTTTAAACTGATTCGATAGGATTTGATAATGATTTTTGTACGGGATCAGTAGAAAATTCTACTGATTACCAGTAAAAAATTGAAAATTCAGTGGAAGTACTGGAAATTCAGTAGACCTGGCAACGCTAGGACCTCGGGATCTGGTAATCAAATGAGCTCAAATTTAGAATATAAGGTTCTATTAAGTGTCCAAGAACAGGTCCTAACAAATTTTGAGCCTACACGCTAAGAAAAAAGTACTGATTGTTTTCTATAGAATGAACGGATTGTTTAAAAGAAAAAGAAGAAATCAAGAGAAAGTACTGATTAATCAATAGTTTATCTGCATTCTTAAGAAAAAGCGGAATTACTGATTTTTCCGTAAAGTGAGTTTATTGATTTTTATCTATGAAGGCAGTTTATATTTTGTGTCGACACCCATGTCGACCCTATGTCGACTCGATGTCGACTTCATGTCGACTCGATGTCGACTCGGTGTCAATATGTCGACAAAAATCTTGACTTATTATCCTATAAAATGCGGTTTACGTATAAATCAGTAAAGGCTGTATATACATAAATCCATAGTACCACTTTTTCTTCAAAATACATTAAGAGTAGTGATTAATCAGTACTTTTTTCTTAGAGTGTAGGGCCTCGGAATCTGGTCTCACCTAGGCACCAATAATTTTCCAGAATAATAAAAATTGAGCCTCAGGCGCGCGGTCTGGTCACTTGAGCCTCAGGCGCGCGGTCTGGTCACTCTTCTATGCAGTAAGAATTTTCCAGAAACTCGGGTTCTAATGATCGGAATCAGCTCAAATTTGGTATACGGCTGGAGGGCTTGTTATTTGCAAATGATTTTGATTGTATCAAAAATTGTGCCGAATTTTGTAACAAAAATTTAGAATAGGTAAAGTGTCTGATTTTAATTTAATATGTAATGACTGGACAACATATTTGGGCAGGTTGATAAAAATGGAAGACATAAAAATCACGCTTGTAAAATTTGTTGTAGCTTACGTAATGGCTGCGGGCAGCTTCAGTTTATTTGTTTTTATAGCCTGTAAATTTAGAATATTTTGTCTCATAGCAATATGCTAAAAAAGTTTTCCAAAAAATTTCATGATCACGCTCTTTACTTGTATCTGGATACATATTGTAAGCATATAATGAAAGACGACCTCGGAATGTTTTGAAAGGGCGGCCAATTATGAAACATGTCGTTCCAAGACTAAAATAATTGCAAGACATTTCCCTCCTGGACCTGATAATACCTACAAGAATCTTCATATCGTCTAGTAATTGAGCTGAAGGTGATATTTTTTCTGATCTTAGACGATTATAGCAGTTTTTGGTAGATTTCAGAAGATCGACCATACTATTTATGTTTGTTAAGTCCTCTGTAATGTGTTTTCAAATATAATTTATTTTATTGTTAAAAATAGAAATATGTTTGTACCTAAATTACTACTTTGGCCATGGGGGTAGTATACATCAATTAATTCAGTACCATCATCAACAGAGTAGACTCGTACATTATTTTCTTGGCGCACATTTCCAGGTATTACTCTTCCATATATTATGACTGTTTTGAAATTAATTCCAAATATTTTGCAAACGAAATCATCTAGGAAATCAATGTAACGAATGTCCCTGATTAATAAACTTAGTGGTTCATCAATTACTGATATTTTTTTCTTTGGTTTAACATTTCGTGGTTGAATATCAGTTTCATTTTTAGATGTACATTCCATGGAAGCAATAAATTTTTTGAATTGTAGAAAAAAGTCATCATTGTAGTTTTGATCACTAGTTTGACGTATTGTAGCTCCTGATTGAATATCAAAATCACTACCTATTTTATGGACCGGAATATCATTCTCGAAGTCTTCCTTACATTCACTCATTTCAACAATAACGCTAATTGTAGATACCTATTGATAAGCAAGTGGGGTGTCAAACGACTCGTTATGGTCCATTGATCAAGAATCCATAAGAATTTTCGGGCAGCGCATCCTCCCTTCCCCCAATATTGTCCCCATTAGAATTCATAATTTTTATTCTTGTCTTCAAAGCCAAACCGCCCTTGCACCATTCCGCCCCCTTTCACCCCGCTATTTTCACCAATCTATGATAATACACAAAATATGAACGGTAATTTGTGTGACGATGAAAACTAATAATGTACTGATGATTCTGATACTGAATAAAATACATTTTAATTGCCTAGGTAATAATAATAATTTTTAATGAAATATTGTCTT
>JXPH01031722.1:0-12191 GCA_001014845.1 Mochlonyx cinctipes | reverse complement strand
TTGAAAATGAATTTTGTTGTCGCAATTCATTAACTTAACGCTTAACTACTGGTAGTTTTACCCTAAGCCACTTTTTTCAATAATAAATAACCTGAATTTTACAAAAAAAAAAATGGAATTTCACTGATAGAACGTTGAATCTCGCTTCGTTGAGTCTAAATCTATTACCTAAAGTAATTATGTTTTTTAGCATTTCGAAAACTTGAATTGTTGGGGTTGTCATGTCTATATCTATCAATGATTTATTTAGATTCGATTGTTGCCTTTATTTTCTTGCCATCAACACCACTCAGCGTTATTTTATTTTTATTTCCGTTTAGAATCCCCCCAATACCTAATACTAACAAGACTTATTTTTTTGTAGAAATATTCTACTTTTGAAATCTTTTTTTTATTATTAGTTCATCGTATTGTAATCACTTTTAGAACCAGTAAAAATCCCCACACAAATGCATGGATAAGAATAAAAATGTTCAATTATAAACGAAATAATACAAAAATTAAATATAAAATTACTCACTTATCACTTCATTATCACACTCATTTCACTACTCTCATTTTCAAAATTTTCCACAATTTTCGGTGCACACATACAAAATTACTTCCCTAAAACTTATAAATCTTTCATGATACACGGTAAAAACACGCTTGAAAAAGCCACAAAAAATAAAAAGACTGTAAAAAAATCACTAATTTAAATAAAAATATATATCGCAAAACCATCATTCATTTGTAAATGTAATAATGGATCTCTGCCCCATCAATTCACCCACACAAACTGCATTTACGCATTGCCATACACGTGTCATACACAATATCCAGTGCAGGGATTTATTTAAATTTCAATGTACACCATCTTGATGACAGTCGCGATTGTCATAGACTTTTGGTGCAACTCGAGGAGACAGAGCGTCACTTTGATGAGTTCTGGAACGCACATTTGGCGCGGTTGAAAAAGTGCTTGGAGCTGAGGCGATTTGAACAGGATTTTAGGGAGCTGCAGGTAATTTTAATAGAAAAACAAGCTTAAAACCGAGGGGCAGTTCACTTGATTTTTTACTGACCTGGGATGCAAATACTACTCGTACTACTCAATACTACTCTTACTACTCAATACTACTCGATACTACTCAATACTACTCGTACTACTCAAATAGTACTCGTACTACTCAAGTACTACTAACACTTTTTTCTTTATTTTTGAATTTTTTCGGCAGATTCATCCAAACTTTGGTGCATGAAAAACAAGAAAAATATTCTAAAAAAATTTAAATACCAAAAACCTGATTTTGAAATATTTTCAAATACAAATATTTCTCGTACTACTCAATACTACCAGTACTAGCCAAATACTACTCGTACTACTCAAATAATACTCGTATTACTCAAATACTACTTGTACTACTCGTACTACTGAAATACTACCCAATACTACTCAATATTACTCGTACTACTTAATACTACTGCTGGTACTACTCACTACTGCCATTTTTTTTCTTTTTTTTACTGTTTAGGTGGATTTACCCTAATTTTAGGGTGTCAATGTACAAAAATGTCAGTGTTAGCCAGTTTTGCGCATTTAAGAGAATAAAAAACTGCTGGACATTGTCTAAAGTGTTGGATGACAGAAATTTCTAATACTACTCGTACTACTCAGTACTACTCGTACTACTCAAATATTACTCGTACTAATCGGTACTACTCGACCACTGTTCAGTACTAATGCAAGTGAACTGCCCCTCGCCTAAAACAGTATTAATCATAGAAATATAATTCAGGTAGAAGGCTAGCGATTGACAGTTCTCATACTATCTACTGGTCGCGTTATTGCAGCTCTTGAAAAAAGGCAGACATTAAATTCTCATTAGATTTTTTTTTCTAAATTCCAATTTGAAATCACTAAAAATATCAATCCAAAGGTGAGATAGTTTTTCTATCTTTCTCTTTCTCAAAGGAGTGAAAGAGAACATTGCAAACTAATCTTACCTTTGGATTTGATATACATTGGGTATATTGATAGTGATTGGGTATAATTTTTGTCTGCCTATTTTTTTTTATTTACAATAACGAAACTTATTCTTAACCCCACTTTCATATCTGTATATAGAAATCTGTTGTATTAATCAGTTATTTTTTTAAAGACAAACTTCGACAAACACCACAAACAAGTATCAGAAATGACAGAAATAGGAGAAACTGTAGCACGGATGGATGAACTTATTGAAGAAACCAAAGATTTTCAGCAATCTTGTGAATTAGATATACAAAAAGCAGAAGAAGTTATTAAAACTGGTACAATATTGATAAAGTAATAACTATTTAGAACTAGTTATAACGATTTGAATTGCAGGTAAAAAACTGGTAACATCAAAAAGCTCCAGCGCTTGTCCCAAAGAAGTCGTTGAACCAAAATGTGACGAATTGCGTCGCTTCCGTGATATTTTAACAGAAAGAATAGCCAAGAGAATAGAAACGCTCGACAAAGCGAGGGAGCTGATGGAGAGTGTGGAGCAGGTATTTGAACTTTATTATTAAATTATGTTTAACAAACTCTCAAAAATAAGCACAATATCCTGAAAAGGTCGTAATGGGTTACGTGGTACATTCCCGTGGTACTACCAAATGAACAGCGTAGTAGATTAACGTGAAGATGCGTAACCGAATCATATCTCTACAGATTATAAACAAATCGAATGAAACTTATGGCTACTCCAAGTCTATTTAGTGCTTCTTCACATGAATTTTGGAAGACAACATCACAGTAAAATAGCTGCGGTAAAATTAGGGTCTTAAAGAGGTGTAAACGGTTTTAAACTGATAACGATCGAAGAAAGCAATAAATTTTATTGCATACTAGGTATACTTATATGTCTATCCCAATTTAGCTAACGGTGTTAAACATTGTACCGAGGTTTTTGGCGTGTTGGACGAACCCGATTCGGTGATTATCTAAATACAGCGGAGGGCAAGTTAAGCTTACTCGACCACTAATTAGCAAGATGGCCTGACTCTTAGAAACATTTAGCAGTAAACCATTAGATTGAGCCCTTTTGAATATGTTGTGAAGATCAGCGTTAATTAGGGAAATAATTACTTTCCGTCAACATCTCAAGTTAATGAAAAGTGAAAAAAGAATTTGACCAAGTATTGGTCCTTGCGAGACTGGGAGGAAGCCAGAAACAATATCATTAACATACACGCGCTAAATTTTATTAGACAAGTAAGACATCATCATTGCCACTGCGCTTGCTTTGGATTAGATTGTGTGGATTGTGTACATTTTTTCCTCGACGATAGCGGTCACAATTATTGACCGATCACACTGAAAGTTTCGGAAAATATTTCAATTATTCGTCTCAAGAACCCTTTAAAAACCCTATTGTTTTTGGGCTTACCCAGCCAAAGCCGACTATAGGCTGTTTGTGATTTTAATGAAAAATTCGAAATAAATTCTGGCGTAATCAATCAAAATGACTCAAATTTCGGTCATGGGCACTAATTATTGTCCTAAGTTAGTCTATCAATTTTGAGTTCAATCGTTCAAAGTCTACTATGGGCTTCTATACAACTGTTGGTGGTGTTAGTGAAAAATTCGAAATAAAATCTGAAATTTTGGTTATTGACAGTAATTGACTTGAGATGATGGCAATCTATTAATTTTGAACCCAATCGGATAAAGCCTTCTATAGGCTGTCATTCAAATGTTGATGATTTAAATGAAAACAAGCCGGAATGCCGGAGGCAAACAAAAATAACTTAATCAAAATTTACAATCCGAATGCGACTTTATGTCTCGCCACTAGCATCTTCTTGTATCAGCCGGAGGGCTCTTCTACGTCCCCCTCCAGCATCTACCTAAGTAAGTCGTAAGTTAAAAATGATCCGATAAGCTTATTCTCAGTAGATAGACACAAAACAATAATCATATCATTCTTGTAAACTACTACACCTGATATTATATAACTTTTCAAACTAGAAAAGTTAAAAGTCTAGACTATTGTAATGGATCTGATTATTTTAATTTAAACTCGCAAGATATATCTTATATAATCTAAGTCATCCACGGGAATTGTTAGTGACGGTGAGAACATTTAAATATATATTGCAGGGGATCCGACCATTAGACCAGCGTACGAGTACATTAGGCCAACACATTAAGGACGAAACGTACACTAGGCCAAAACGTACATTATGCCAACACCGTACATTAGGCCAACAGTATATTAGGTCAAACGTACATTAGGCCAACAGTAGATTAGGCCAAACGTACATAAAACGAACAGTATATTAGGCTAAAACTAAGAAACGATATATGAGGCCAACATTTATAAATTTATATTGACAGACAATAGAATTTAGACAAAAAGTTCGGGAGTACTACGTTTGCCTGAGCCTCTTTTCCCCGAATTTAGTTTCCCCGAAGCTCGTTTCCCCAAATGGTACGTTTGCCCGATTATCGTTTCCCCGAACGATACGTTTGCCTACGTATTTGCTTGAACATTGTTTCCCAGAGTCGATTGAAGAAGATAAATTTAAAAGCGTAGCCCTATTAAGAACCCGTTTTAAGGATCACCCTTCATTGAAAAGAAGTTTCGCCAATGTCAATATCGTATCATAGAACATAACGTGCGTAGTTTGAATATTATTCCTGTTAATACTGTTTTGCATACTCACTGATAATATTGAACTTCTTTCTAAGTGAATTTGAATTTGAAAATTTTTCTGAAATTTTCTCTTCTTTGTAAAAGCTTAAAAAATTTATTCAAATCTTAAAATGCATGCAATATTTAAGATAAAACTTATTTTCAAAGAAGGGTGATATGTACTTGAATAATGTACTGTTGGCCTAATGTTTATTGCTATTGCTTCTGCTAAAAAATATGCAATTATTATTTTCTGTTTGACATTGTTCTAGTTCATTATAAATGTAAAGTCATCCGTATCAAACCCTAAATGATAAACGCGAATCAAAAAAGAAAATCTTTTTGTTAAAAAGGTCTCCTACTCCTAGTTGCATAATATCTAGTTTAATAAAGCCATTATTATTATTATCTATTTTCGTTCCAGGCTAACAAATGGTGTGCCAGCGGCATTGAACTATTGGCAACGCAACGTATCGAGAAATGCTCAGGGTCCGCCGAAATTGCCGAACAGAGCCTGCAAGAGATTCTAGCATTCATTGCGACAGCATCAGAGTTCAAATTATCTAGTCCTAAAGAGTTTAAGAATGTGTTCGAAGAAAGTACAACTTTAGAAACTAAGGCTTTAGTATCACAAGTAAGTAAAGTTTTATTATGTCACCTTATTAACGTAACGTTTACGTCCATCATCTTATTATTATTTATTATCTTTTTAAAATTACAATATGTCATATGTCATCTTTTTTAATTTTTTCTCATTATTATATTAACATTATGTATATTTATTTGAAATTATGCGATGCGTTTGAGTCCCAGAAGAAAGAGGGTATCAATTTTGTGCACGATATCTCTTGCGCACATATTTTGATTAGTGAGTGTATTGGGTGACAAATATTTTTATGCAACTCGGCTAATTATATTGAATTTTCACCGTTAGCACAATTCGTTGTTGGTTGCGATCTCTTGACTAGCATTGATCACCAATAAAGTAAAGTATGTCACATAACATAAATAAAATTATAGTAAATATTCGGTATAAACAAAATTATTCTAAATGAGGTTATAAAACATTTGTAATAATTTTAAGTGCAAGCACACTGAGAAAACTTGTTTCGGTCAAACAAGCTGTTTGATCAAAAATGGTCTTGTTGTTTCTCTCAACCTAGCCATTCAAACAAGTTTTTTCTGAATGCAAATTATTTTCAAGGATTGAGATATCTATAATGTTACATTGCGTACACCCAACTCTGACTTAACGGAATGGCGCCAAGTTTGGCGTGGACAGAATTCCAACCCTTCTTTTGCTACGATCCGCGCTCCGTTGGACCTCGACACAGCACCTGGCGGATCCACCCGATTTCTATCTCCATACTAGTCACACCACATTGCTCCCATGATTCGAAGTTAGTAATCGTTCGTGTCTTTCTTGTCCGTAGGATCGATTGACAAATGTTTGAATTTCATTGGTTACTGATTCAGTCACAGTCTCGGAGACACGTACAGCAGTGTGACTAATACAAGGCTTCGAAATAATTGAAGCTTGGTGTTTTATGATATGAGGCTTGAGCGACTGATGTTATTTAACGCATAAAATCTTCCTTTCGCAGTGTTACCACCATAAGTTGTAATCTTGCTGCCGAGGTAAGTAAATTTCCCAACGCATTCGACGATTTTACCGTCAATCTCAAAATCGCAAGAGCTGTTTCTGTTAACAGTCAGGTACTTTATCTTTTCGACGTTGATCTTCAAGTCAACCTTCTTTCCTTCATAAAAAAGGTCTCTTTTGCCAAAAGTTGATTAATGAGCAATGAGCATATTACTCAGTAGCTTAGCTTGCCCTTTAGTTATGATATGTTAATAACCGCGCTGGAATCAAGATATCACATTAGATATACTCAAAAGGAATTAGCTCGAAAAATACGGTAGAAAGACAATAAAGGAAGAATAAAACGCAACAAGTCAGGCTATTTAAAGAAAAACTGCCGTGGTTATCAGAGCTGGAGCACGAGAATCAAATATAATCAAGAGACACATAAACTTAATTAGGCAATAGCAAACAACAGCAATCAGTTCTTGTTCACTATGAGTGAAGAAAAGTAAATAATGTTAAATTGGTACATTGACTCAGGCGCCACGTGCCATTTGTTCACAATTGTGTGTATTCACGAAACCGTTTTTGTGGAAAATAGACAAACATCGTATCAAAGTAGATATTTCAACTTTTTGTAACAATCATTATCAAGAAATGTCAGCAATTATCAATGATGTGATGAGCAGCACATCATTGATAATTGCTGACATTTCCAGAAGGAATAGAAGGAAATCTTTTGTCAGTAAAAAAATTACCAGAAAAAGATTTGATGTTATTTTGAAAACTGTTCATGTAAAATCAAGAAAGATGATGCTCAAGTGGTAGCAGCAGATTTAGCATCATATCTGTTCAGATTAAGGCACAGTCAGAAAGCGTTCATGGCAATTGAGTGTCAAAATGCTTTCGGAAACCAATGTGTTAAAGAAATCAGAACAGAATGGACAGAAGAACCAGCAATAGTAAAGAGCTAAAAAGAATTTTTAAACAAGAATACGTGTGAAGATTGTGTTCCAAATTCAATTCCAATTATTGCCAAAGGCCAATAGCAGACTATTACACTAGATAAAAGCATAGACTAAAGAATATCAAGACTTAATGTTGTATAACTTTGTGGTCTTTGCTCACCAGGTAGGGTAAAAAATTATCTCGAATGGTGAAATGTCAGTTGAATGTCTTGATATTCTTTAGTCTATGATAAAAGTTCAGTTAAAGCCAGATTTTCAAGGACACCAAAAGCAATTCTCTCGCATTGAGAATAAGAATTCTATATTGAAGGAAAAGTTAAAGGAATTTGTTTCAATATTCAACTGAATATTCTACTCAAGTAAAAAGCTGAAATGATAAAGATTTCGATCTGTCACAATGCCAGCTTTAAGGAGTTTAATGTTGTTGGTAAAAAGAATTAGAAGTCAAGTTAAAGGCGAAAAAAGAAACTCAGAACCAAAAGATATTTTTCTTACAGTATAAGATCATGAAAATGAATTAAACAACAGAATAGGTAGGTAGAACGTGACGCCAAAATCAAATTTATTATTTTTGTATTTATTTGCACCCAATAACAAAAATATCCACCTTATGTCAGATTTTCAAAAAAATATTTGGAGGCTGGAGAAGCAAAAAAATTGAAAACCTTAATTTTTTTTTATCTGTTTTTCGAAATATTTGGCTAAAACTTTAAAAAAGTTGTTTTTTAGATGAGACGCTTCATATGAAACCTTAACATCTCCTATATGTCATCCCTAGCCTGAGATAGCATAGAGGGATGCACTTGTTGTTGTTGGAATGCAGATGGTTTTGACATGTTTGACCATTTTTTAAAAATACTTAAATTTTTTTGATTTTTTTTCTGCAATTGCCATTCGTGTTTTTAAAATATTTTCTAATTTAGGCAGTTCTCATCTCAAAACGTTTTACCTGCCTATTATAGGTCAGCATGAAACAAAAGAAAATAGTTCAGAAACCAAAAGATCGGATGAAATTTCAAGAAATTATAAATTCCGGCCATTGAGAGAATTAATTTAGCTTTATAGCAATGTCAAAAAATTAGCTGAAAAAACCAATGCATTTGTAATAATAATGTTACAAATGCATTGAACAGTTTTCTTCCCTCTTAAAAATGATTTCTTAGAATAAAGACAAGTTTTAGCTCAAAAAGAGTTTTCATTATTCATTTCCGATTTGATATCATCAACACTGGAACGTTGATTTTCGATATCTCCGACATTAAGCTAGCCTCCTATTATTGTTCTACTCATCTAGTATAAACAGTTCTTGAGATAAATTGTACTTAATGTAGAGGGAGTATAAAATGACACATAACTCTAAATTGGAAGGCTGTACTGAGAGATCGGAGTATTGAAGCCATTATTAGCGGTCGCTGGCTGACATTCTGTATATTTGATGTCAAATATATTCAAACCTCTGGAAACAAAACTCATCGCTAATCGAACATTTAAGATGTTCTTAAAGTTCGAACTTAATGTCTTGCATAACACTCTGACTTGTATCTTATGTCTGGATTACGATCATACTTATAAAATACTTGTTTGTGGCAATCAGTATCTTGTTTGTACGAAACAAAATTTTTTAAACCTTGTTTGTGTCAAACAAGATCTCGTTTGGCTTGTTTCTCCCAACCACGGTCAGATAAAATCTTGTTTCTCCCAACCACGGTCAGATAAAATCTTGTTTCTCTCAACCACCCAATGTGTAAAACAAGGAGACATCTTCACGACATCTCGGAGACAAAAGCGTTACACAAAATGACATAGCTTATCTAAAACTCGGCGATAAAGCGCAGACAAAACAAAAGAAATTGATCCTTCTGGCGTACAGTTTTGATATTTTTTTAAGTACATTACGACAACAGCGCAGTGCGTATTACTAATTTAAAATGATTTAATAATACGAAAGCTATTATAGATTTTAATGACTTCGCGATAGTTTCCACAACCATAGTTTGAATCTGAAAATATCATCTGACATGCGTGAAGAAATTAGGTCACTATCGTTGAAAAGATAATAACCTCATAAAACAGCAATAATAGGCCAGGAATATATGTATATTGTGAAATAATTTTCAGAATGTGATCCAAAAAACTTTGCAATATCCATAAAATACTTGCATTAACTGACAAATGTTCAACTTTTATTATCTTTATAGTCTTTCTTTCATTCCATATATATATATATATATAATATTGTATACATTGTATTATCAACCCCAATTCTATTTCATAAACAAAAATCTGAATAAAAAGTAAGGAGGAAAAAGGGAAAAAGAAATGAAAAGGCGAAACGCTTATTATATAACCTTGTTCTACATCATATATTACTGTAATCATTATTTGTACACTTTATAATTTCATTTGCTTTGCTACCACTAAAGTCCATGCTATCATCTATAATCAGACTAGTGCTTCGTTTGTGATAAAAATATACAACTTCTTGCTTTTTGTTGGGTCACAACATTAAGTTATGCTCCTTTTCATTGCTACTTTCATGGTGCTCGTGCCCCATCTGGTCCAAGTGATGATGATCCACCATATTCAAGTCGCTATCCGTGTCAAAGTCCATGTCCACTAAGTCGTCATCGTCGTCGGGGTTCATATTCTGTGATCCCGGTGACATATTGTTCCGTTTCGAATCCTGATCATCCTTCCACTTGTCCATTGAACGCCGACGAGCGTTCATGAAAAAGTTGCCGACTGTTGTCGGCTCAAGGCCCAGCTGGCGTGCGATTGTAACTTGCATTTCTTTTGAAGGGCGTTTTGTTTCCTGTTTTAAATTGAAACAATATCAAGCGTATAAAAAAATGAATGAAGGGGTAGAGTTTGTTTACCTTAAAAATAGCTTGCAACGTTCTCCTCTGAAGATCAGTGAAGACCAATCTCGGCTTTTTCTGCTGCGGCATATGTTCATGAGTGTGTTCAATCTCCTCTTTTCTCTTAAAGTCTAAATCATTTAATTGTAAACATGCAGCAGAAAATAGAAAAAATTATAAAACTTCCATGTTAAAAAAGAATTTGAACATTTTAAACTTACTACTCCTCTGAGGCATCTGGGCGGCTAAAATGAATAATTTTTTATTAGTTTATCTGTAAATACTATACAATGTTTTATTTTTATTACCTGCTAATCTTAATGCGGACATCCTCTGAAATTCTGGTTCCTGCAGCCACTTGTACATTCGCCTGAACGTCTCCCGTCCAGACTTCAATTTTGACCATGGTTTTGGGTTCCTCAAAAGATCGGACAAGGTACCTTGCGACCGGCACAGTACCCGTTGTGCGAAAATCGCTTGCGGAATACTGTACCGCTTTAGCTCGGCCGATATTTTCTGGGCCAGCTCTTTTGTGTTTATCTCCTCAACATCATTTGAGCTAATGACTGTCGCTGATAGTTCTGGGGAGTTGATATCTTGCTGCTGCTGCTGCTCGACTGGACAATTCACTGTGAATTTGGTGATTATATTGCTTTGCACATTGTCGTTCCGGTTATTCATAAAGTCATTGTTGTCGTCGTGGATGCTTGACTCTAATGGGGAGGGCGACTGAAGTTGGGGATGGGAGTGAGCAATTTGTATTAATCCGCCGTGTAGTTCTTGCGGGATCGGACTGGCGACAGAGTCGTGGTTGTGTTGCTTTTGAATTTGGAAATTGTCCGATTGGGGACTGTGTGTTGGGGAGAGAAGGGTGAAATTTGAGTCTCTCCTGTGTGAACCATTGTCCAATAAGTCTCGATGAGAGTATGCTGATTCAAAATCGTTTGGTGAGACACTTTTGTGTGGTGATTGAAGCTCGTTTTGACTGTATGAACTTTGTGGGGATAATGGCGATGATTGCTGTGAATTTCCGAGTCCGCTAAGTGTGTTTGATGGTGATGGGTAGCTGTGATGAGGCGAGATGACCATAGGGGGTAGTTTTTCATAATTATAATTCACTCCAATATTATTGTTTTGCATGACGGCAAAAGAGCCCGACAAATTACGACTATGGCCGTAGGCAAATTTGTCGGACATTGTGGATATTGGAGGTAGTGGTTGTAATGGTGTTAGTGTTGCATATGATGAGTTTGGACTAAAGCCAGGGGGTGACATTCTACTATTTACAGATGTTAATGTTTGATAAGTTGGTTCGTTTAGTGTCCGGAACCCCGGTAACTTGTCCGTGGACAAGAGATGTGTTTCATCCAAGCCATCGTGTTGTTGCACCATGTCTGACATGCTATCTTGACTATGCTGTTGTGACAAAGTCACTGACGATAAATCCATTTTTCCAGCCCTATTATCTAAAACAATAATTTCAACACCTTCCTGTTTCACTAATTCCAATGGCTGCCCCAAATGATTAATCACTTGCGACCTTTGTTGCCCATTTTGGTTTGTGTCGTCGACAATATCATGATGTAAGTTACTTTCCTCTCTACCACTTCTAATAATTGCAATCGCATTTCGAATATCATGATGATTATTTGAAACATCTACGACGAGTCCATCTTGAATATTTTGCTGCACCATAATATCATCAACTGTATCCATTTTCTGCCTTTTCTTATACATCGAAATTGCTCAATTTCCCGTGAAAAATGTTTGTTATTTCCATTAGACTAATTAAATATAAAACAAATAAACACTTTAAACCACAATTAGAAGGCCCTATTTTGAAAAAATGACTAGAATGAACAAGACAATTCGCAAATGAGTAATTTCGGAAAATGAAAAATGTCAGTCCTACCATTCGCGTTATCACGCAGGACCAACATGCGCATACCATGTAGAAAAAATTGTCCATGCCATTTTCCATATATCCTTTTTGTTGTTTTGCGCATATCATGTTGTCATACTGTCGGAGTATTGGAGTGTATAACAACGCTTTTTCAAACAAACCTCTCCGCAAGAGACCGCGCAGTAACGGAATAACATTTTCACCCTCTTTTCATTTACGTATATTTTATTATTT
>JXPH01031683.1:7540-18397 GCA_001014845.1 Mochlonyx cinctipes | reverse complement strand
CTCAGCTTCTACGAGTCCGATCGAGCTGAAAATAACTCGAATCAGGCAAAAAGTTCAGAGAATCAGCAACTTAAATTTTACTTCTAGAAATTTTAGTTTGTACGAGTTCGATAGAGCTGAAAAGAGATATAAGGGTTTATGACGAAAAAATAAATAGAGGAAAGCGAGGTTAACTAATCGAGGTTTTATTTATTTTTATTTTATTTTCAATTTTGCTGTGTTAATGTCCCACATGGAGGCTAAACGCACTATTTCATTGATTTTTTGCACAACAATTTTACTATAAGTTTTATAAATACGTCCATTAATTTTTCATTTGATTCAGACCCCAGGTACAGCCAAAAATTCGATAAATAAATAAAGGATCAATTTGACCGGCCGAAAATTAAATTTTGATCGGCCAAAAATTAATTTTGTCACGCCAAAAACTAATTTTGACCGGCCGAAAATTTAATTTTGCCTGGCCGAAAATTAAATTTTGACCGGCCGAAAATTAATTTTGTCTTACTTTTAATTTTCGGTTGGTTTAAATTAATTTTCAGGTAGATACAGCCAAAAATTCAATAAATAAAGAATCAATTGCTATTGACCCACCGAAAAATAATTTTGATCGACCGAAAAATAATTTTGATCGACCAAAAATCAATTTTGTTAGGAAAATTTAATTTTGTCCGACCGAAAATTAATTTTGTCCTAGGATTAAATTTTGGTTGGACAAAATTAAGTTTTGGCCGGACAATTTTTTTTTTGCGGAACAAAATTAAATTTCGGCTGCACTAAATTTAATTTTCCGCCGGACAAAATTAATTTTTGGCTGCACTAAATTTTGAGAGCCATCAATAAATGTCAGCATTTTATCTCGATATATTATTTATTGTAAGATAATATTTGAGAGTTTTCGAGTTATTTAGTGGTACATTGGCGGAAATAGGGTAGCTACACCAAACCCCGGTGCCACAGATTATATATAATACCCGGCTTGGGTTGAAAATCAAGATAGTGATTGAGCAAAATGTNTTTAAGAAAGTAGATGTTTTCGATGTTTTTAATTTTATCGGGTATTTCTGGTTACATTAACGGATAAAATTCCAATTTTTGTTCCATTTGAATTTTCTCGACCGTTCTTACCCCACATTGCTTATGTTACTCAAGTTGTGCAAGCGGTTTTTTGGTCATTGTATATGTTTAGCTTTGCCCTTCAAAAATTAAAAATGGCTAAATTTTAGTCATTTTATTTGGTTATAAAATGGCCATAGCCTCTGTGTTATTTAGTATTCATTTTAAAAATTTAACGTATTATTAACGTATTAATATAAGTTACGTACAAGCTTCTGTAGCTCAATGGTTAGCGCGCATAGTTTGTATGAGCAGATCATGTGTTCGAGTCCTGGTCTAAGTTATACTTTTTACGCTGAATCTGCCATATTTAGCCATATTTTTGCCAAAGTCTTGGGGGAANTAGGGGGTAAAATATGGCTGAACGAACTCATTCACTTTTTTAATTTAGTCATATTTCCAAACATTTTCAATACAAAAACTAGGGTATATTATAGACTAAATTATGGCCATATTTTTAGGCATATTATGGCCATTTATTTTTGAAGGGAAACTCGAAAAAAGACCGTCATAGAATTCGATGATTTTGCAATTTTTTTCACTTTTTCCTATTTTTCGAGCCTATTTCGTCGGTTTCCCGCTCCTCTGATTTAAAAACTGCAATATTTATTCACTGTCGCTCAAAAAGTTCAAAAAATATATCTTGCTCTGCTGAAAGTTTGCTAAGGTTCTTCTGGACGTAAAACGCTACTTTTCAGGCTGCTTTTTTGAATTTTAAAAGGAAGGTCTACAACTTTTTTTGTTGTTGATTTTTTAAACAATGTGAAAACGTTCTGTGTTACTATTAATCAAATCTTTCTATTTCCTTCAGTTATTCTGTCTACATATTATTTCTAAACTTATAATTTTAAGAAAGTAAAATATTTATAAAGTAAAACTTTTTTATTATTTATTGTTGCATGCTTTTTGCCTTCTATTTTTTAACCAGCAATCCAGACGTAACGTGGTCGGTGTAGTAGGAAATATTCCCGCTCAAATAACACAAATAATATATTACAATGCAGATAGAGATAGTTTCGATAATAGAGCCTATGTAGATCCATGGGAAGATTATCTAAAACAGAAAAATGAAAATGAAGAAAAAGAAAATAATGCTCAAGAACACCAACACCACAATCATAATCAGCATGACGATGGTGCGTGTTACGAAAATGGCAATGAAAATAAACATGAAAATAATGACAATAACTATCGAGAAAGTTGTAATGAGCCAACTGATTTTGTACAAAACGTTCATGTTGAACCATGTTCAAACAATCTCTCTGGTAGTGAAGAGTCGACGCAGGCGGTAGGTAGAGAGGAAAGAAAACTAAAATAGCACGTCAGTGTTCGCAAAATTTACTTAAAAAGAAGTTTTCCGTTTGCATGGGCATGCTTTTTCGTACTACTCACTAATCAATTTAATAAATAATCCTTATTACATAATACAGCTGAACAAAAATATTTGATTAAGTACAAAATCATTTAAAAATAGTGGACATTCAGCATGACATGACGTAGACAAAAAATTTATAAATAAAATATAATATGCAGTAAAAAATGGGACATTGGATTCGAAATTTGCATGCATCACTCACTACAGTTGACCGCGATATCTGGAATCTGGAACTGGATTATTTGAATGTCTTAAATTTTTGAAAGTAAACAAAATTATTGGTGGTGGAAATTGGAAATTATTTTGAATGTGTCATTTTATTATATATTGTTCTGAAAATCCTGAATTGACGGAGGATTTTGGAAATCATGTCTAAAATTATTACGGAGAAAAATATGAAAAACTTGCTGTTACTTCATTTTTTATTTTTTGCCTGCGCATCGAATTTTTCGATTTATTGTAAAATCATTGTTGTGTTATTGAACCCTTCGGCATAGACTAACAATATCAAGTCAAGACTTCCATCTGACATTTCACATTTGCATAGCGGTCGCCCTCTCGTTTTTAAAAGCAGCATTGCCGATGTCATGCATTTAGATGCGAGCGTTGTGCTCGCAGCGAGCAAAACAGCAGTCATTACAAATTTGGTGATTTTTCCTTTATGTTTGAAGTCTTAATATTGTTAGTCTATGCCTTCGGCACATTTTTGCGCACACTCGGCACACTTTGATAATGTCAGGTGCATTTTCACGGGCTAATCAAATGAAAAATGGGACTAATTTTTTTTCGTGATTTTTTTATGGGTTTAGAAATTTAGCTTTTTAGTGATTTTTGCACTAGATTTACATACAGTTTTTGAACGGTTAGTTCTTCGCTTTCAAAGCATCCGGATCCCTTTGATGGAATGCCTAAATCAGTGTGGAATCCAGAGCACCGTGAAGGGGTGGATTTTTTCAGTTTATTAACTACTACAACTATTTCTTATTGAAACAGGCAATAATTTTTAGAGGTGATAGAGAAGGCTAATATCTATTACTTAATATTTTAAACGTAGGAGAAAAGTATCCCCTGCATTTGAGGTGCCCCGAAACCAAGTAGCGTCAGGAGCCGACTCGGGGTTAGGAACGGTTGGTTCGTACCACTTTTCAAAGTAATTTCACCAACATGTGGTAACCCCAAGCCCAAACCGGGGCTACTATTCGTAATTTTCTTTCTTTGCATGTTTTGGTGAGCTTTTTTCTTTTCTACCTATAGATATGATGAAAGAAAAGCTAAAGAACCAGGCCGATACGGCTTCATGATTTTAACTTCTATTGTTTTTTTTTCTATGCCTCCGCTCCTAACGTCGCTCCGGCTAATTAGGGGGGACGAACTGATTAGATTATTGATGATCACTCCGTTTTATTATAAAAAATTTTGGTATAAAAATGACAACATGGTATGGGAGCCCACAGAAGAGTGGGCTAAAAATTGGTAGGCATAAATCGGGTACCATGTAATAGTCTTGGCCAAAATTTCATTAATAAATGTGTTATTTATGTCGTTTTTATCGATAAAATGAAGAACTTTTTCATGGGAGCCCACAGAAGCCTTTGTCCGATTGGGCTAAAAATTGACAAACGTAAAACGAGCACCAATTAACAATTTTGGATAAAATTTCAAAAGATTTTATTCATAAATGTGTGATTTATAACGGTTTTATCGATAAAATGTCGAACTTTTGTATGGGAGCCCACAGAAGCCTTTGTTGGATTGGGCTCTCATATAAATGGATCACGTGTCCTTATCAAACGAATACTTCCTACAAAATTTCAGCTCCTTCGGACGAACCGTCTAGGAGTTTTCTTGAGACCAAGAAAACTGTGCACGGATCGTGGGATCGCAGGATCGCCCAACCGACTAACAGACGTCCAACCAATTTTGGTCGGAAATGATTCCTAGAGGTCCAAAACGTGTTTTAAAATTTATTTGGGCGATTTTTGGACCAAACGCATGACTTTCACTTTTAGAAGTTAAAGTAAAAAGTGAAAAAATCAACCCCGCTCCCCACGTGACACTCTGGATTTTACCCTGTACTAAATGACAACTTTTGTTCAACTTCAGCATTGGTCCCAGACTGCAGGTCCCAACCAAAATGCCTCTTAATCCAAATTTCAGATTTCAGTAATTTTATATATGAAGTGCTTCGCAACAGACCCTCTGTTCGCTCTGGAGAGACTAATTGGTCTCTTGGTTCTAACCAAAATGCTAGTTCGTAGCACGAGTTTCTTATTTTTAGAATTTTTTTTACAAGAAGCCACGCAACGAGACCTTCAGAGAACCTCTATGCCCTCTGGATGGCCTATTTGTCCACTTATATCCAATTTCACTTTCACACTCACAATTAAAAACTTGCGCTGTTGTTGTTATATTTGTGCTCTTTTAGTCGAGCTTTTAGTTCTAAAAAATAGAATAAATTGTGTTCCTAAATTTACCTACCCTTGACTAAAACTACACGTTGTTCTCAGTTTTATAAAAATAAGATTATGTTTACAAAAGTTGTAGCATCAAATGTATGTCGTTTAAAAAATTGTAAATATTTGGTTCTGTTACCCTATGAGAGTACAAAAATAACGCAAACAGCTCGATTTTTAGTTTTCAATGAACTTTCCTATAAAACTTGAGAAAGCCATGTACATAAAAACTTGAAAAAATCCATGTAAAAGGCGATAAAATACTGCAGTCATTGTATGTTTCATAATTTTGAAGAGAACTCTCAACAACTCGTCTACTTCAAATAATCCAGGATTTTCATTATAAATATTCTGTAATTTTCAATTAAATTATATCTATAAATTCATCACATCAACGTAAATATCGTTTCTTGTTCGTTTTTGTCTCTGTCCCATATTTCATTTTTCATCTATCTGTTTCGGGGAAAAAGTTTAAAAATTTATTCAATATTGTTTTTTAAAATTATTTTTATCCAAATTTTCAGTGTGGCATTGCTGGTGCATTATCAAAACTTGCGTTGGGCGAACCAAAATCGACCGAACAAGCAGAGTATGAGGAGCATATGCGTCGTCAATACTGGGAGTCTGGTTCCATGGATTACATGGGTCGTGATTCGTTCTCAAACATTTGGGCTCGCATCCAACACACCATTAATGGAGGAAGCAAGGGTGAAACTTCTGCCGCTGTAGCTGCTACAGTCCCGCAACAACACGAACCAAGAGGTAGTTCAAAGTCGAGATCAAGATCTTCAACACCAAGACGTGACATGAGGGACAGATCACCAACTCCCCAACCAGACGAAGTGCTACCCGTCGACAAGAAGGAAGGTAATTAACATTTTGGCAGTTTTTTCCCTAATCTAAAAACCTTTATAATAATACAATAATTGTTGATTTTTTTCTATTAATTTTTTTTTCTCAATAATATTTTGAATTTATTTCGTTTCGTTTTTCTTTTTGTAAATGTTTTTTGTTTTGTTTTTGTTTTGAATAGATTCGTAGACAAACAATTTTTAAATAGTTGCCATATTTTGTAGAATTTACTCTATACTAATGAAGAAACATACACAAACAAACAAACATATAATAATTAAAAATATATTTTGATGTGGTTTTTCGAACTTCTACTCTTGCACTGGGATTATATATTTGAATGCTCCCTGTTTTTCTTCTTATAAAAAAAAACTTGCGAAGGTTTATCACAAACAAATGAATATTTCTATCTGTCACATTTTTGCCACTTGAATGTGCCCACGACTTGATATGTCGCTTGGCATGTTTTTGTCTATTCTGCAGTTTTAGATAGAGTTATTAAAATTTTTGGACCGATCCAAATGACGGAGCTATTCAAAAATATACGTTTTTTTTAAATCGTTCCTGATTTTCTTTAAAGTCTGTTAACATTTAATAAAAAAAAGCTCAAACGTGTCAAAAATTAATTCCAAAATATGATCCATTTCTTATTTGAAGATTTAAATGTTCATATTTTTAGCTAAATTTTTCAATTTTTGTTTTTGTCATACTGAAAAGTGAAGAAACCAAAGTTGATGTGTGTGTGAGAGGCATCGATATTAGGGGTGGTCGAAAACAGGTTTTTGAAAATTTCGCGTTCTAGAGTATAGAAAAGTTGCCTTTTGGTCTAGACATAATTCTCGGAATATTTGAGGCCAAATCGGTAAATGTCCTAGGGTTGTGTTAAATAAATTGGACAAAAACACAATTTTTTGACGCTAAAGCCTCAAAAATTATCGAATTGCAAAAATCGAAAAAGGGAAAGATGCCATCGCGTTTTCGTATCAGTTTACTGCTTTTTTGCAGAATATTATATTGTTCTATCTCTAATAGGAAAAAAGTAATGGCTTTCAAAAGTTTTAGAATAAAAACCAGCACATTCATCAAATTGGCTCAAATTTTCATACAATTATTTCTAGACCATAATTCAACTTTTCTGTACATGTAGTAACGAAATTCGACAAATAACTTTTTTCGACCACCCCTAATCGATCTGGTGAAGTAAAGGAAAATGTAGTCGAAGTTTTTTTTAGCTATTTTTATACAAAATTTGAAATTTCCAATGAAACTTTTATGTCCGCTAAACCTGAAAAGAAACTAAGAAGGTTTGCCACCTTAATGTGGCCACAAATGTACCAAATTTTGAGTCTTATCTAAGTAAAAGTAAAGTAAAACCTTAAATGGTGGTGCACACTATTTTTTCAAAGGGTTGTTGCAAAAAAAATGATTCAAAACATTTCCAATATTTGTTGTCAGTGTCAAATCACGGTGGCAAACATGAAAATTAGAAATTTTATTGCCAAAGCTTCATAACACAAATGTTGCCGGATATTTTTTTCTTAAAAAGTACTAGGAAATATGGCAACACTAACTTACAAAAACAATTTACATTTGTGTGCTCCCATGTAAGGCCATTAGTATTCTTTTTCAAGTATAAAACAGAAGTTTGCTTGATTTTGTAGTAACTTTGACCATTTTCTATAAAATTTGTTGCCACGTTTTTTGCCACATAAAGATCCTGAATTTGTGGCAACAAAAGCTTTTGGCCGTATTTGATATTTCGAGTTCTGAACTTTAGAGGGTTTAAAATTTTCTTTGGTTTGATATTTCTAAAGATAGGATATTTTAAATGTTATTTTGTATTCAAATATACATATAAAAATATTAGCCACATTTTGCCACATTATATCGACGCCTCAAGAGTTAAACATGTAGAGTTGAGCTTTTTTATTTTTCAGTGAAATTGAGCTACAAACAGGTAACAGATCACAAAAGTGGGGAATGTTTATTTAATGAAAGTTATGACATGTGTGACTTTGTTTTTGACTTAAAAAAAAACTCTATTATTTTGCATAATAATTGCCTTAAGCTTTAATAAATCACATAGAATTGTCAAATGCCCTTCTTTGTTACGCAAATAAGGCTGTATTTAATTTTTTTGTTTGCCACATTTTTGCCAGTTTAACGTGGCAACAGTTGCAAATGCAGTATTTATGACGCATACAATAGAAATTATTCTATTTTTGAGCTTTCTATTTTTCAGAATTATTTTTCATTCACATAAAATCACTTTCTGCAAGAATATAAGCTGAAACCACACCAAAAATATATAAAAAGATAGATTAAAAAACAAACACAATTGTTTTGGTTTTGTATTAGTTCAAAATTCAAAATATAATTAATTATATGCTTTTTGGTTAAAAGAAACGAAATAGTAATTATAGTAAATGTTCAACTTACATTACAATAGATATGACAATAATAACACACAAATCGTAATTTTACGTTGTTAATAATTAAAATAATACAAAATAATAAATATTTCAAAAAGCGCTTTTGCAGTGGATATTATGTGGGAAAAGGAATAAATTTGAAGTTTTTCCAATTTTTTTTAATGTCCGAAGTCTCAAAAATTTGGAAAAAATTCATACTAAAAACGCTTTAAGTAAAAAAAAATATTATACAAAATCATCATATCGATTTTTAATGCCGAAAATAGCTAGAAAAAAAAAATAGTTTAGTAGGTGATATCCGTTCTGAGCTCAATAATTCGAATGTTTTCCATTTGGACTACAATAATAAAGTTTAAAAAAAATAAGTGCAACAGAAATTGCAGGGCATTAAGCGTACAACAAAATTTATAATACTAGTAATTGCATATAAATAATACCTCTATAAGAAGCGAAACATTTATATTAACAATTATATTTATACAAACTCATATTATATACAAAAAAAAACGAAAAAAGCTAAATATTTCATAGATAAAAAAAGAATAAAGTTGTTTCTTTCTGAATCAAAGTATAAAATCGATCTCTCGTTTAATTTTCATTTCTTCAAAATTTTTTCGCTATGTTTTTACTTTTATTTTCTATTAGATTTACTTTTAACTGATTTGGTTGAGGATGTTCACTTTTAATTTTTTTAAAGGGCTAATCATCACATAAATACGCTAGTTTTGAAATTTCTGCAGACAAGGAAAACATTTAGAATCGCCAGTAGCCACTGGTTTTTAAAGTTTCTGAATGAAAGGTAGATGGCGCAAATACCATCAAAGTTTTATAACATCACTTTGCTAATATTTACTTATTAGTGAAAGCAATCTAGATCTAGAAATACCGTAAGCGCAGCCTATTGAAACGCCTGTTTATTTGAAACGAATATAAATGTGATAGTGATAGAAACGCACATAGATAGGAAGATTAGAACCAAATTAGATGATTTTGAACGTAAGTGAAGTTAGCCAGGAAAATTCCAGCCAGAAAGTTTTAAAAATGGTGAAAGTAGGAGCTCTGCTATAATAGTTTCCGGCCAGGAAATAATTTACTGGATATTACTACAGGCTACTCTACCACCCACCCCTTTTCCATGAACCACAGTCGTCCAGTTAAGAGTCTTATTTTATTTGTTGCTTATTTCTCTGCAATTTCTATTGTATAGAATGTTGCTTAACTTAAAAGAAAAATATTAAAAATCGGATTCATAGTAACCGGAATTTATTACCTAAATTTGAACTTTATCCACCAAGTGTCCATTAATCAACTTAAAAAAAAATACAAACTAAACTATCAATTCTAGTACTAGGATAATGCTAAAAAAATATAACCTGTAAAATCCCGTAAAACCTAATTTAAAGCTCCTTCATATTAAAAGTTGTGCCATAAGCGCCCAATTCGGCCTTAAACCCCTGATAAACTAAAAATCTCAGAATTTCTGTTCAAAAATTTGTTTTAGAGCTTTTTAGCAATAACTACCCACCAGTAGTCGGAAATAACTATAGTCAATAATATCCTCCACTATTGTCCAGAAAAATCTATACATTAGTTTTTCGGTTTTACGATCAGTTACTGGAACCGGATAATAGCAGAGGATATTTCTGACTAATTTAACATCAAATCGTCAAATACCTACATACCAAATTCAAAAGAAAGTATATTTGACTACTAGTAGGCACCTGTCAAAACTCAATTTTGGACCGAAATTTAGGGATTTTTAGATTCTTACGGGTAGGAGATTAGAGTAAACATCTCGTTAAATATAGTAATAATAGTAGACTTTTACCCCCATGCAATAGTAGTATTTTTATATAATCGTAACGTAAACTTAAAGTAACTAAATTGGCACACCTGTCAATATGAAGAAGCCTCAAAATAGGTGATGCGACATTTCACAGGTTCTATTACTTTGTTCTAGAGTAATAAGGTGGAAAATCGAGAAGCAGAATTTCAAAAGGCGGAATTCGGAAGGCGGAAAATCAAAAACCAGAACTTTCATAAAGCGGAAAACTCTTAAAACGGGAAACTCAGAAGGCGGAAAACTCGAAAGGTGAAAAATACCGGGGGCTGACGAGTAAACCTTCGTTCTCGCGCGCTCCCTCCCTCCCTTTCGGCCTTTCGAGTTTTCCTCCAGTCGGTTGTGGGTTGTGGAATACCAAACGGTCAAATGATCGATCGGCCGAATGGACCGTCATTAATTGACGAGCATTAATTAGTGGGGCATTATTGACTGGAGCAATTGAAAAAAATCTATGATCTGCAGGCAGAGTGTGCTGGAGAGTGCTGGAGCTCTATTGCTCCAGTCAATAATGCCCCTCCAATTAATGCCCGTCTATTAATGCCTGTCAATAATGAAAAAAAAAATCTATGCGAATCAGCTCTAATAGAGAAAGAGAGAGAGAGAGGAGAGGATATCCCGATTTAGGTAATAAATTCCAAGATTCAGATTTCCGAAAATATTAAAAACTTTCCTGTTGGTTTAAGTGTTTTTAATAAACCAAAACTATTAAAATCTGGTAAAATTAATCGATTTTGCCATAAACACTGCCGTTGTGTAATTTGAAAAACCTGTTTTTTAATGGGTTTG
>JXPH01031591.1:1706-12620 GCA_001014845.1 Mochlonyx cinctipes | reverse complement strand
GACCGAACGACCGGGCTTCGACCGAGTGGGCGTGGGAAAACACTCCTAATACATTGTTTACTTGGAACATTTGACACCCATAATTGCTGACTTAACCTTCTAAAGAAAAAATGATCTAAAATGGGGTTTATTTTACCAATGTTTCTTTTAATTCAATATTTTGTAAATATTTTTCAATATAGGTACATAAATTTTATAAATTAAAAAATATTTCTAAAAATTTTAAAGGATTTTTGTAATATTATGGTTTTTATGGACATTATAGTTAATATCTTTATAATTTATGTATTAAAAAAATCAGGGAGAATTATATCATAGAGAATACAGAGAAGTATTCAGAACAAATCGTTATAATTGTAGCGAAACGCAAACTAAGGCATCGAACGCAATATTTTTATATCGTGTCAATTACAACAATATTAAACACGAAAAAACGTTTACCAAGTTGGATCATGCACATTCGCTGTAAAAATTATTTTCCATCGAGATAAGTAAGTAGGTATAGAAGAGTATATAAAACACAAAACGCAAAAAATTATTTCATCGTTCTAACCAAATTTAATTTTTTTACGTTTCAATGATTTATTGAAAATAACCTAACACGTCGGTCAATAGTGCTTTTCCGTCTGTTGGGCAGTCAAAAGAAAGTTATAAACTGGTCAACATTGTCCACACAGTTGTTTGACAGATGTTGCTATCAATTTTCAACCAGTGTTTTGTGGATTGCCTACAGTTTGGCGCGATAAGATGTCAAATATGTTAAATATTTGCAAAAACTCTAAATTATATAATGAAAACTGCCCAACAACTGTACTGTTTTTGACCTCGAATGTTGTCAGATGTTGGAAAGTTAAGGTCAACGAAGTTGACCAACTGGCCAACATTTTTGGTCAGTTTTTCTACAAGGTGAACAGTTGTTGGTCAGATCTTGAACCCAACAGTTGGACAGTGCATAACAGTTGTCCTAACAGATGTTGACGACTTTTGCACACTCAGTTGATCGATTCCTAGCGGTTGCTATAATGTTCCTTCATTAATCATTGCATACATCTAACTCTGACTTAACGGAACGACGCCAAGTTTTACGGGGTCTGCCTCTGGATCGAGTTTCTTCCCGAGAGAAGAACTCCTAAAACTTCTTTAGCTACTGATCCAGTTTCCGTTCTATTGCGTCGTAGCTCGTGGCCGATCTATCTAAGTTGGCGTCGCCTGATTTCTATCTCCATAGTAGTCAAACCACATTGCTACCATAATTCGCTATTAGTAATCGTTCGAGGAAATTTTATCCGAAGGATCTGCCGCAGACATCGATTGACGATTGACAAATGACTGAATTTTATTGGTGACTGATTCAGTCATTTTCCATGTCTCGAATGCGTACAGCAGAGTGGATATTACAAGGCTTCGGAATAATTGAAGCTTGGTGTTTTTTTTATATGAGGCCTGAGCGCCAGATATTGTTTAATGTAAAACATAATACTATAGACTATAAACACGCATTTGGAGTTAATGTCATCTTCTCATCTTATCTCTTTGAAAATTGATTTCTCCAAAAATTATTACTCGGATCCTTGTCTTGAATTCTACTCTGCATTCTATGTGAACGTGGAAAACGTAAGTGCAAAATTAATCACTTCAATGACATACTTAATTAAATACCTAAATATACTATATTGTTTTTCATCTACAGATTTATTTACTAATCAATGAGACCTTTTGTTGCATATTAGGGCAGAATACTCAATAACTAGCAGCATTGTTATAATAGTTGGTAGCGTTTTTGCGTTTCGATATAAAATGGCGGATTTTTTTAAGAATAAACATTTTTGTAAAAACATTTTTTCATTTAAATCTGATTCAAAGCTCTCACTTTATCTACACTCGACAATAAGGGACGTTTTCACTACAGCGTATTAAGTTAATAACTGATTTAGTTTTCGCAATATCTCACCAAACTACAAAATTTTTGTCAAGAGGGCTCATTGAGACGAGGGCAAGGGCACATTTAATGCGCCTGGACGTATATAGTTTGCAGTAGTGTTTTTGATCATGCTTGGGGAGTACTACGTTTGCTCGAAGCTTGTTCCCCGAATGAGGTTTGCTCGAAACTCGTTTCCTCGAAGCTCGTTTCTCCGATGCATGTTTCCTCGAATGGTACGTTTCCCCAAAGCTTGTTTCCCCGAATGGTACGTTTGCCCGAATATCGTTTCCCCGAATAATTTTTCTAGAACTTTCCCTGCTTTAGAAAAGATTTTGAAAAAATTATTCAGATCTTATCTTTGGCAAAACTTCTTTTCAAAGGAGGGTGATCCTTCACATGGGCTCTTAATAGGGCTACGGACTAAAAATATACCATTCGGGGAAACGAGCATCAGGGAAACGTACTATTCGGAGAAACGTACCATTTGGGGAAATGGTACGGGGAAACGAGCTTCTAGCAAACGTTTTCGAGGAAACGAGATTCGAGCAAACTAGTTCGGGGAAACGTTTTCAAGGAAACGAGCTGCGAGCAAACGTAGTACTCCCAAACACGTAACGTACAAACGGCGGACGGCCCCAATAAAATTGAAAACATCGAAAAGGATCAACAATCAATTTCGATGATTTTGCGGTTTTTTATTTTCCACTTTTTTCATATTTTTTGGTTCTATTTGGTAGGTTCCCCGCTCCTCCTTAACCTCTGATTATAAAACTGCCATATTCACTCGCCACTAGTTGAATATTCTTTAAAATGTTTCCTATCGATCCTGTTTGCGTGAGCATCGTCTTGAAAAAAGGATGATCTCAGGACTATTGTTATTATTATTGAAGACGAGGAACATTTAATACGCCTGAATGTTTTTAGTTTGCAGTAGTGATTTTGTTCGTACTTATTGTGGCTTCATCATAATTGGTATCTTTTTATGATATTCACATTATGACATTCGACTAATCGACCATGACCAGAGCTGGAGGTGTTGTTGTCTTAAGAGTAGTGCATCGGGTATTTTACATGGCATAAAAAAACCAAAGCATGATTTTTTTAGGCCCTATGTTTTTATTGGTGTTGGTACTGTATTGTTTCCACAACATTAAATCCACACATGTTTGATAAAGGCGAGATGAAAAAAGCAGCCCTTATTTTCTGCATCCGGAAAAACGTATTTGCAGGTGCTTATTACGGCCATTACAAAAACTAAATATTAGAAATAATGGACATTATTTAAATTTCTTAAATATTGAGATAAAAAGGGAAACTTCTTGGGAAATTATTCAAATGTTAGGAAAACGTAGGAAACCACAAAGTGGATTATGTAGCTTTTCATCATATTTATTGTACATTTTGTGATAGGAACTGAATTGAGACTTCGACAAAGATGATATGTGCAAATTTTGAAGAGGATCGGTAAAGTATCTACAGAGTTATACAAGTAAGTCTGGTAATTGGAAGCACCAGGAATGGATAATAGTATCCCAAATTAAGCATAGGAACTGTTCTTGGGTACTTGCCATAAGCTTATATTCCAAATTTGAGCTCATTCCGATCACTAGGACTCCAGAAATCTGTAAGTTCCTTGTAGATAGGAGCCCACAGATTCCGATGTCCCAGGGTCAAATTTCTTTAGGAACTGATCTTGGATACTTGCCATAAGCTTATATTCCAAATTTCAGCTAATTAAGTTCATTAGAACTCAATAATTCAGGAAGTTCCTGGTACACAGGAGCCCCCAGATCCCGATGTTCCGGGGTCAAACTATTATAGGAACTGTACTTGGGCAGTCACTTACCACAATGTTATGTTTCAAATTTTAACTCATTTCGATCATTAGAACTCAAGATTTCTGGAAAATTCTGGTGAGTTTGTATGGGGGTCCCCNTCCACACCAAATTTCAGCCAAATCGGTTGAGAATTACGCGAGTTATTGAGGACACAGGCGGACACAGAGACACACACCACACACACACAGACAAAAAATTCAAACAAAAAATTATATTTTTCTTACACGATTCAGAACATTTGGAACAACTTTTCATAACCTTTTCATATATTGAATGATAGTGATGAAAAGCTAAAACGGGAAATATGTTGGGAAATTTTTTGAATCTGTTTGAAAATTTCCAAGAAATTATTTAAATTTGACAGAATTTATTAGAAAAAAGGGAAACTTATTGGGAAATTATTCAAGTTTGTTAGAAATTGTTAGAAAAAAGGGAAATTTTTTTGGTAATTATTTAAATTTGTTCGAACGAATGGCCGGCCTTTGATCCAACTACGACCGAACGTGTTTAGGCCGAACGTTAGTATGCTCTAGTGAATACAGTCCTAAAAGCTTAAATATAAAAAAAATATTTGATGCTCATCATGCTTTATTTTTTATTCGAATCGACTGCTAGGCTTGAATTTCAAGTTCTATGTTTTTAGCACATTTTTCATTTCAACCATACTGATAAGAGTCAAAACCAGTTTTGACTTGTTATACGTTGGAGGATTCGATATGCCCCTTTGTAGATGTCAAAAGTCATTTATATTAAATATTATATTCAAATATTTCATAGATTTTTACTGTATTTTTCAAACTGCCAACTATTGTACAGGGTGTGCTATCTAATGAATACTTTACCCTACTTCTTATTTGGATGGATTGGGGAATTGGGGATCAGTAGTGTGAAAATATCTCAATTGTTAACTTTAATCTGGATTAACAAGTCCATTTTGAAGGTGCCTTGTGCCTTTCAAATTTCTACTGGCATTTACTTCAAAAATAAGAATCGAGAGTATAGATTTGAAGGAATCACTTCAAAAGATGGGCGAGATAATCCAGAATGTAAAGTTTGAACAATTTTCTATTTACACATCCCTGATGCGGACCTATTTAATAAACTCACAAAGAGCCGAGGGGTGAGCAGAGTGGTGACAATCTTCACAGGGCATTTTACAGCCTCTAGAAATCTTTAACAATCTTTGACAATCTTCAAAGATTGTGCAATCTTACACACCGATTTTTTTTCTGCTCACCCCTCACAAAGAGCATAGATTTAACAACAACAAAAATAAATTGTATTAAAATTATTTGAGCGAAAAATAATAAAAAAAACAATCTCTAATGACTATAACTAACTAACGATATAGTTTAATAATTTTCACTCTTTTCTCCTTTCTCTACCCATCAGGTCAGAGATATTGCGAAAAGGGGCGCCAAACACGGCGTTTACAGTATATAATATATTAATAATTTTATAATGTAGGTATTTTTATGTAAATTGTATTATATGAAGAAGGTAGGCATTTTTTTACTTTTCTTTATTACATCTTTGTCTTACTAGAAATGCACTTCATCATCAAAATATCGAGATAATGCAATAAATCTTTTTAAAGTCTCACCTTTTAGAATTTTCGATTACTTTCGGCCAAGCCACATAATCGCCTTGAGTAACATGTAAGCCAGCCCGATGCTGTACACAATTTTCTCCCTCTGCTGTCTCTGCATATTCTCTAGCTCTAGCGAAAGGAGTCTTCGGTTCATTTTAGCTACTTGTCTTCGTAAATGCGTGATTTCTTCGGATGGAGTTAGATTTTCTACGCTGCCACCGAACGTTGGAGTCTCGGAACGGAAGCTGAAAAAGTAATGAAATAAAAACATCAAAAAATTCTTTCCCTTACTCTGCAATAATAAATTCATTTTCAAGGCTAAAATTAATTAAAGGAAATCGAAAAAAGAAAACATATGATTTTTATGATAAAAAAGATTAAAAAGATGCGTCTTTGGTTTTGAAAGTTGGTGTATTGACCCGTAATTTTGAAGGTTTTTTTTAAACACGCATTAGCGAAATGCCAAGATGAGATTTGTGATAAAGACGAACTTAACTCACCTTTTAGCAACAACCAGTTCTGAATTGTGATGTTTAAAGTTTGTTCTTCTCTGATCTCGAACAGCGCGTTTGTTGTCTTCGACCGAGTCCAAAGATCTTGGCTGGTAATCATCCTGCTGCCCTAGATCTTTTTCATTCTCTTCTGGCTCGTCTGAAGCGGATGGGAAATGATGTTCAGATAGTGTGATAACTCGTGGGGGCGTTGAGACTCGAACTCGAGACTCGAAGCCCGGATCTTTTTGTAGAATCGAGTTTTCCAAGATTATTTCACGGGGCGCTGATTTTGTTCCTGATGTGAGAACTGTTGGATTAAAATATTGCACAGACACATTTAAAGGACAAGGTATATTAGTCAAAATTTTGGATGTTAATCAAAATCATAACGAACAAAAGGCGGGAGGACAAAAAGGGGGTCAGAGGTCCTTACTTACCTAAATGCTGATCTTGGCCAATTACAACAATTCTATCTGGCACAGTCATATCAATTTTTTCATGGTAATTCCACGAATTCCTAGAGCCACCATTACCGTTCATTACCAAATCACGCTCGTCCCAATATTCTCCTGTCGCTTTGATACTTTTGGGGACGCGCATTTGCTCGCTTATGTCATGGGTGTACGCAACATTTTGGAAAATATCATCTTCATACATGTTGTACTGATTAGGACTCATTGAACGTGCCATTTTAAATCCAGAAAAACTATAAATAAGATTCTTTTCAGCTTTAAAACACTTTTTTTTATTGGAATATTTTTGCAGAAAAAAATCTATTTAAAAAAGAAATGTCAGAACTTTAACGTTTAGAACGTTTCACCCGAGAGCACGTTTTGAAACGTTTGTGAAACGGCTGTTTCGATCAATTAATTGAACTTATTTTAGGACCGTATTCATCAATACACACTAAATTGAAACATTTTAAAATTGTTGGCTTCTATGATGGAACAGGTGGCTGTGGATAAAATGACAAATATTTCCAGTTACAAGAAATTTTTAGATTTGGTATATTTCCTCCAATTTTTTGTTGTTATTTTATTAATTTTTTTAGTAATCTATTATTTTTTGTTGGAATTTATTTTTTTCACTTCCGGTAAAACCAATAATTCTAGTAGCGCGTTCATGTTGGCTTTATTAATCATTGTAGTTCGGAATTTATCATTTGTACTCTTTCCCCAATGTAATTTAACAATTTTTTCGATTATAAATCATTATCACAGAAAAAGAATATCCAGATGACCTAGTTCAATCGAGCTTTTCACCTCAAAAAGTGCTCAAATCCAATTTTTAAATATTAAATTAAACCTATAATAAGTAATATTATATTTATTCTGCAAGTACTTGAAAAAGTGTTGCCATGCAAACTTCCGTAACATCAGCGCTACCTGGCGCTACCCATCGTTTGCTCGGGAACTAAAAAGATTCCCACAATCGGGTAAGGGCAAATATCATCAAAGTATTTCTATTTGTTCTAAGTCGGTCATCTGTAAGAATTCTGTTTTTTGTGTCGTTATGCTGTTTTTAATTTTATTTCCGGAAAACTTGTGGGCAAAATTAAAAATCCCAATCTTTTACCCGAAAAAAATCGAAATAGTTTGGATAAAACATCCATTTTTTTCGAGTATTCGGTGAAGTCATTTGCCTTGATTCCGTCGCAAAATCAACCGAGCAATGTCCAGACGTCCAGACCAAAGCCCTCGCTCAATACGAGCCGAAAACTGTTAGAAAACTTAAGGACTAGAGTAAATATAAGCCATTTCGTATAACTATCGTTTTGCATAAAAAGCCGGTGTGCAATGTTTTACCTTTCAGATTTTTGCCAGGTTTTTTATTTCAACTTTGAGAACAAAAAGTGTCCGAAAAAGGAGGCTTGTTGTGTAGGAAGATAAAAAGCCGTTTTAAAAATAGATTTTGAAACGAGTACACAATTTTTCGAGGGACCTCGACGCGTTCTTGCTCGTTGTGATCGTTTTCCTTTCAATCATGTAAAAAACATATATGGGCCGCGATTATTAAATACATTCGATTATTTTTCTCTAGTAAATTCCCAGTTTTTAGTCAAATCCCTTATCAAATACTTAATAAAATAGTGTTTAAATGTGCATTCATGTTTGATAATATGAAAGAAATTAAAATGTGCCCGGAATACTATGAGAAAATTATGAAATTTGTTTTAGTTTGAAGTTGGTTTTTTCTTCTTTTTTAATTTTTTTTTATTTCCGTGTGGAAAATATGAAAATTTTGCTTTGAATTATTGAAACAAATTGAAATAAATGGTGTAAATAGTGTTAATTTGAAGTAAATAAATCTAAGTAAGTGAATAAATACATAGGAATTATGGGAAATTGTATTGGAATAAATCGCGAAGAACCACTTGACACAACAAATGTTTCACGGCCGATTACAGCAGGTAAGAAAAAAATATATTTTTTACATTCTTTTTATGGTTTTGAATAATATGTTTAGTGATTTGATGATTGTTATGACGCATTCTTGACCTTTAAAGAATGAGATGAGATTTTTTTACGTCGATGTATTCGGCTTTTGATCGAATTTTTCCACTCGAAAGAGCCAAATTCCTAGAATCCGGATTTTAATTCTTGGTCCTCCTCATTCTGCTTGGACGAAATCAAATATCTTTTAATTTTTAGTAGTTATTCACATAGTTATATTTGTCGTAAACCTCCACAAAACAAGAAAAACATGCTTTTACGTTTTCAAATTTCATTTCTCAAGATTATCGGCTTGTTTTAGGTGGTTTTAGGAAGAGATTTTTGTATCTAATCTGGTCGTAAGCCTCTCCGGAGCGCAGTTTTTGAGAAAATATTTTTGGTTCTATATATTCTCAAAACACGGAAACAAATATGATGGCACGGAAACAAATACCTATATTACAATGGATTAACCTGTTGAATTGTGAGCGAATATTCCTTTTCAGAAAACTACGAAAGTATGGTAGGAGTGGTCAATCGTAATGATGCAAGTTGTATTGAAACTTCGCCAATTGTTCCCTGTAATTTACAGAGCGTGAGTAAAGAACTGGGACTGCGTCATGTTCATGTTTGACCTACGGAAGCATACAAACGAATCAAACGTTGATATAGAAAGAACTTGAGTGTTAGCCGATTATCTGAATCTCCCTCTCTTCAGGTGGATCTAAATACTGAACGTGCTCTACGAAATCGAACCGTGGTTTGTGGACTCTACGCCCTGACCAGTTCTTTCGAGCTTATATTGGATATTTACTTTAAGGATATGAATCTTCGATGTAAATCAGAGGGATTGTCTCGGGTCAAGGCCGTACATAAGGTAGTTTCCCAATGTGGGGGGACCCCTCTAAAATCTTTAAATATTACCCGATTTTCTCAATCCAGGGCTTAAAACTCTCAGACGCTTCCAACGATATCCTTGATGTGAAGCTGGCATAACTCGAACGGATTTTGAACTTTTTGGTAAACCACCTTATGCACGACCTTGCGGTTCGTAGAGCTTCTGCCTATTAACCCACAAAATACAGCTGACGATGAATTTATTTAGTGTTTTTTCAGCGTTGATATGGTTGAGCTCAAGTGTTCATAAATNAAACCACCTTATGCACGGCTTTGTCTCGGGTGGCGGCCGGGATATGCTGAATTAAATTTTGAGCCCGGGCTGATTACTAGCAGCGCTGCCCCTAACTCAACCTTGGCCCTGCAATCTATTACTCACATTGTGATTATTTTATCTTTCACTATAGTTTTATTAGAGATAATGTATGGACTAAAGACGCGACATCGGGTGACCGATCCTGTTTTGGGTATGGACTCTTCCGTATGTAAGATAGGATCCGCTGCTATGGGTTGAGTGTATGTTTTGTACAAACTATTATAGTTATTTGTCTTTATGTATTATTTTTTGAACATTTTTAAGGCTGAACTGTAACGACTATATGCACCAACACCGTTTACATTAGCGCAGACGTTAACAATCGTTACAAGTGAAGTGTACTTTACCAATAAAAGTAACCGTTCTCTCCGAAATCTAACGTCTGGCAATATCACGCTAGTTAAAGAAGAAATAAATAAATAAAATATAAAAATATTGGTGATATGTTAATTATTATTATTCAAAATTGACATATACGAAGAATATATTAAAAGCTGTATATCAATGCCTCCCACGTAAAACATGTCAATCCGAAATGTTATTCTATTTTTTGAAATTTTAAATATAGGACATAAATCTACTTGTGTGGTCAGAATTTGAGCTCAATCGGATGCAAAATTCACAGTTGGGTCGATTGATTCAATTTTTTGGGTTCTGCCTGCCACATTAAAAGTTTTGTGGCTCCTCAAATATTTTTGCAGATTATTTTGGTTAATCGATTAATGTTAAATCAATCGTAAGCGATTACCAGAAGATGGTATTCATGTCAGCAATGTTTAAATACGAAATTAATAGACTTAAGTAATGAAAATTGCAAAAATATTTGAAGAGCCACAAAACATCAAACGTGGTAGACAGAACCGAAAATTTTAATCAATCGGTCCTAACTGTGGCAAAATGGCAAATTTATTCAAAAATATGTGTTTTTTGAAAAACTCGTTTTTGGTTTTTCAAAAGTCAGAGTTTGTCAAAGTTCAATTGTCCCAATAAATCAAGCTTGTCAGAAACTGAAGTTAACGTTAATATTCTTGTAGTAAAACTTGGATTTTGAAGATGACCAATGGTTAGCAAATTTGAGAGGTTTTTAATGGAAATGATTTTTTTTTATTGTTTCAACGAAATTAAAATACAGTATTCCTTAGGGAATAGAACTAACTTCACTCAGTATATTTTCTTAATATATGTGAAAACCCGCCATTACAGCTTTGACTACTGCATACTGAGAAGTCTCAAAGTTTACTTAATTTTTTGACATTAATTTTTCCATAATTTTTCAACTCGTCGTAACTCCTAGTATTAGCCCAACGCGGTTAGTGGGCCAAAAGCTCAATCGTGTCCAAAACTGTTATAATAAATAATAATAGTATAATAAGGCCTATACTACCCTATTGGGACCAGGCGAGTCCTCATATTTCAGAGCACTTT
>JXPH01031528.1:11263-27101 GCA_001014845.1 Mochlonyx cinctipes | reverse complement strand
CCACCTCACCGATTACGACAAATTTCATCAGAATTTATTCAATATAAAAGCATATACTAAGCTCTAGCTGATTGGCCTCAAAATTAGTGGTAGGGAATTTATTTCGATTTATTCATGAAAATCCCAAACATTTGTATGAAGCCTAAGCCAATTATTTGAGATTATTCCTGATATTATCAGTTTTATCGGTGAATAATTGCGACCACTATCATTGCAGAAAAAATTTACACAATCCACAATCTACAAACCGACATACAGACACCCACTCAATTTTGATTGCAAATGATATCTAGAGGTCAAAATCTTATTATAAAAGTAAAACAGGTGATTCCAATTTTTTGACCAATTACTATACTTTAACTTCTTTTAAAGCAAAAGTTGAAATAAAAACGTAGGTAATTCCCATTTTAGTAATTTAAACACAATTTTGATAATTTATAGATTTTTTTCGCCAATTATATTTTTCTTTTTATTTCATTGTTAACATTTCATGATTCACGGCTCTCGTAGACAGAATAGTTACGTAAATTAATATTATCCAAGAATTACATTAGAAACCGCTTTTAAAACGTGCAATTGGACAGAAACAAAATCACGCTTGGTGCAGTATGTCCACAATAACCGAAGTTACATTTACTGCCGAGAGATGGCCTACAATGAAATAAGCTTTGAAAGAGGGATCGTTGAAAAGAGATTGGGCTTATGGTTCACATTATAAAATTGACTTATTTTCACCAACAAACATCGAGACGGAGATGATGTATTTAAAAAAAAGGCTTAAGTTCCTGGAATCTTGAAGGATAGCTAGAAAGAATGAAAAATACACGAAGACATGAAATTACACTTTATAGACGGATACGGCAGTCAAAAAACTGAGCTTGAAAGGCCACCATTAGCCCCTGTTTGAATCAATAGAGCTCAGTGAGAGCAACATTTTATTATGGTACGTCAAAATACGGGAACTCCTACGACGAGATCAGGGGTTAAATTTTTGGACTCTTTGGACCCATTATAGGTCCCACTCTCTGGTTGGTCAAATTATGTTCGACTGACATATTAATCACATTGTAAAATTTGTACATGGAGATTTTATTGGATTTATTTTTTGGGATGTTTTCATGAAGTTCACATGGATTTTTTAAAAGATTAGCCCCTCGTGTAATATTGGGTAATGGGAGTGAGTTGATTTCTTTTCGGCCCATCCTTATTAGCCCATATTAACTTGAGCCTGTCTGTGGTATGGTCAGTTGACTCAAGGGGCTGATCTTGAACATAATTTCACTAACCACCGAATGGGACCTATAATGGATCCGAAGGTTCAAACATCTCCACTTTTTTACGGTTATAGGAATTGACTTTAGCACTGAAAATCCTTTCTGTAACTATGTTTTCAAGAAGTTTTACGGTTCCACGATTTAACTGCCATTGTGGCTTGATCGGTAGAGCGTCTGCCTATCAACCAGAAGGGTACGGGTTCAAATCCGGCGTTTTTTTCATCGTTGTCGAGAAGGTATAGATTAATTTGTGTGCGCTATTATTAATGAATAAAAGGGTAGACAAGGTAATTTCCGACATGTATCGTCAGAGCCATGCTATCAAAAATATACTTGCTGCAAAAACTTAGGCGTTCAAATGGCGTTCATGTCGAAGAGGTTAGCCAGTTTCCATGCTGCAAAAATTGAACACGACTTGATTCGCTCAATGTTCTTTCTCACTATAAGCTGTAAGAAAGTTCTCTTAAATATTAGGACTCGCCTGGTTTCTCAAGGGTACTATAAGCCTCATTATTTTATTTATTTACGGTTCCAAGGCCAGTTCCCACAACTGGACAATGTCGGACACTGTTTCCAAGTACTTTCGTATAAAATTACGATCATAATGAAACAACTACTATTTTTCTGCTAGCATTTTGTAGGTGAAACTCTTCAAAAACTTAATTAATAATAATAATATTAATAATTTTGCACCGGAGTTCAAGGGTTCTTCGGTTTTTCAAGTCGAAAGTCCCAATTTTAATATATCTGTCAAATAATATTCAATGACCAGAAATTTGGAAAAGTCCAACATTTAGGAGATTATTGGTAATTTTGAAGTTTGCAGGTCCCCTAAACAAATTTTACATGTTATCATCGGATCTATGTATTTGTTTTGGTAATTAAGAACCAGAATCAATTGTGTCAATTGTTTAAAAGTGGAGTGAGAGTGCAGATTTGTTTGTATATACTTTATAGTGGGTTCCCGATCTACCGCAATGGTTAATCTAACGAGTCACCAGTTCATTAGTAATAATAATAAAGTCTATAATACCCCAGAGGGACCAAGCGAGTCCTCATATTTCAGATAACTTTCCAGGTATTAGTGGACTTACAGCTTATAGTGAATTCCGAATCACCACAACTTTAATGATTATTCTAATGAGTTACCAGTTCATCAAGTCGTGTTCAAATTTTGCTACAAGGAAACTGACTAACCTCATCGACATGAACGCCTACTATCAAACAGAGTTAAGTTTTGGCAGTA
The DNA here is from genome assembly GCA_001014845.1 of Mochlonyx cinctipes. NCBI lineage: Eukaryota > Metazoa > Arthropoda > Insecta > Diptera > Chaoboridae > Mochlonyx > Mochlonyx cinctipes. The sequence continues at coordinate 24,581 of JXPH01031528.1, read as the reverse complement.
AATATTTTTGATAGCATGGCTCCGATGATACATGTCGGAAATTACCTTGATCAACTTATTATTCATTATTAAAAGCGCAAGCAAAGCAATTCACCTTCTCGACAACGATGAAAAACTGCAAGTTAATTCTACCTCACGAGTCGGATTTGAACCCGTACCCTTGTGGTTGATAGGCAGACTTTCTACCGATCAAGTCACATGGGCAGTCACCACTTTATCTTTATCGTTTTTTCTGCAGACAACCATCACGTTTGTTTTTTACGGCAACGAAATAGACTAACCTTCTGCGGCATGCCTATTTATTGATAGCATGGTTCTGTCGTTACATGTCAGCAAGGCCCTACATAAGGTGGTTTCCCATAAAGTTCAAAATCCGTTCAAGTCATCCAGCTTCACAACAAGAATATCGTTCGAAGCGTCTTCATGTCCTGAGAGTTTTAAGCCCTGGATTGAGAAAATCGGGCGATATTTAAAGATTTTAGAGGAGGGCCCCCACACTGGGAAACCACATTATGCACGGCTTTGCATGTCGGAGATAGTTTTGATTCTCAATTATTTATGACAATTTCAGCTTAACAGAGAAATTTGTCATTTCGACAACCCTGAAACACAAAAGGCAAATTCATCACCACAGGTAACAGTTAAACCTGCACCTTGTGGATTGAGACGCATTAGCTCTACCGATCAAGCCACCTGGGCATCTGCAAACGTCCAGAACCACACACCAGATTTTTAAAAATTAATCGAAATCATGTTTACTAGAATTTAGTCGGACACAGCAATCTGATCATTGACTGTATCTCGGTGAAACCGAAGAACTGGTTTTTGGCTATACTAGCCATGTCCCACTTCTATTCGATTCCGGACGCCGCTGATTTGAAAAACTCTGTAGATACTTATCAGAGATTTCATCTGTTTTACCATTTTGTTCAATTTAAAAGTGGTGTACAGCCGTTGAAGTATCTCCAAATTCTACTAAAAAGTTTATTTTCAGCCACGATCAAATGAGACAAATAAATAAGCTTCCGCTAAAATTTAAGTCATGTAGACTACTCTCAACTTCATGGCAAAACAATGTTGTTTTCTTAACTCTCGTTATAGGTAATATTTGAGAATCTATTAAAAATTTTAAATTTAAAAAAGGTTAGTGTTTGTTCAGCTGATATGTATGTATTGTACGTGAGATACATAAACACAAAGAATGAAAATTAGATGTGGGAACTTTTAGATTTTGGCCACCGAAAAAAAAACGCAGAAAACGTTATTGTTGGATTTTCTTTCGGAAATAAATATAATGGTAATAATCTAATTACGAGCTACTTTAAAGTATGTTTAATCTATTTTTTCCATTTCTTCTTTTGCTCTTTTTGTAATGTATATTACTGATGGAGCGCTGGAATTCATTGTTAAAATTGTGGAAAACAAGAAGAAATGAGAATTATATTAAAGAATTTTATGAATGAAACGCTCTCACAACTCATCATCATCATGCGAATTATTGTGAATTGGAAGTTCTAATGATTGTGTGTGTGTGAAGAAACGGTTATAGTTTTAGCAATATTTAATTACGAACATTCCAGAAGGAAATTAAAGTAATTATTTATGCACACAAAATTTGTTGAAGCTAAAAATTGGCTTTAATTCTGCCACAATCGAGAATGTTTCAAATGATACGGGGATAAAAAGGCACATAAAAAGGCACCAAAAATGATTAATTTTTATAATAAAACGGCGTAATGTCATCAATAATGAGTACGGCCCTCTTTATGGCAGACCTTATTAGCCGGAGCGACGTTAGGAGCGGAGGCATNGGAGTGACGCCATAAATAATCTAATCAGTACGTCCCCCCTAATTAGCCGGAGCGACGTTAGGAGCGGAGGCATTGAAAAAAAACTATAGAAGTTAAAGTCATGAAGCCGTATCGGCCTGGTTCTTAATATACGTAATGGAATAAAAAAAAATCAAGTCCCAAACAAGCGTTACGAGGGTTTCAAATGTGAAGTACTTCACGACGTCAACTTGTCTGAACACTTTGAGACACGTTCGGGTGTCAGACCAAACAAGACTATTTGTTGTCGTTCTAGGTGGAGTGGCGATACGAGCAACAATAAACAAGCCACGAGTATTCATTTGGAACCCCCTCATATCGCGAGAGAGATTGGAGTCACTAGATTTTGCTGACGATAAATGTGAGCTAGCACATAAGCTAGTGGACATGCATGACATAAAGTGAATGACCTTGAACGAGAATCTGCTAAAGTTGGGCTGAAAATCAACGTTAGCAACACGAAAAAAATGCGCATAAATGCAGACTCCCATCTTCCTCTAATGCTCACCAACACCATAGAGTGAGTAACGCAATTTCAGTATCTGGAGAGTATTGTTAGCGAAGACGGCGGTGCGGCTAAAGATGATGAAACCAGGATTTAAAAAGAACGTGGTGCATTCATCGTCCTTAATCGAATATGGTGCTCTTCGAACGATAGTGCCAGAACTAACATCAACATATTTGTTTATGTTTATGTTTAGATCATTCGTACTGTCTGTATTATTATATGTTCGTGAGACCTGGCTCGTTACAGAGGACATAAAACGCAAAACACAAGTCTTCGTCAACCGTTGTCTCCGTAAAATCTTACGTATCTTTTGGCCANTTCATCGTCCTTAATCGAATATGGTGCTCTTCGAACGATAGTGCCAGAACTAACATCAACATATTTGTTTATGTTTATGTTTAGATCATTCGTACTGTCTGTATTATTATATGTTCGTGAGACCTGGCTCGTTACAGAGGACATAAAACGCAAAACACAAGTCTTCGTCAACCGTTGTCTCCGTAAAATCTTACGTATCTTTTGGCCAGACCAATGAAGAATTGTGGCAAAGAACTGAACAGAAGGATATCAATCTTGAGATACGTAGGAGAAAATTTGGTTGGATTGGGCACACTATCAGGAAAAGTCCCGAAGAAGTTTCTCACCAAGCACTTGTGTACAACCCACAAGGTAGCAGAAGAAGAGGACGACTGAAAAATACCTGTCCTCGCTCAACGCTGGCGGAAACTAATGCTTGGGTAGTTCAGAGTGGTGACTTTTTATTGATAGCCTATGCTCTTTCAGCATTAAAACAGTTATACCTATCACTCGGCTGTCAGTTTTAATTAATCGTTCATGCAAAAACCGATTATTCATATTTATTGCATAGTAAAAAAAACAGTGAACAATACGGTACCTTATCAAATACGGTTCAATACGGTTGGTGGAGTAAGGTAAGTTTGAGAAATGTAAAGTAAGTAAGGTTTAGTAACGTAAGTGGAGTACGGTAAAATACGGGTTTTGGTGCCTGGTCAGTATCTACCCCTCGAGTAGGGTACTTTCAGCTAATTGGTTTAGAAGCGAGTCTTGTGACTTGGAGATCCCTGGATCGATTCCCCTCACATTTTCTTTTCGTTTCTTGTTTCTGACAGAATGTTTCAGTACAAAATATTCTTGTTCTCCCTGGAATTAAGATTTTGTTGATCAAAGAAATTTCATAAATAAGGTCGAATAAGATCTAGGTTACAAGAGCTTGTTTCTCCCAATCAAGAACTTGTTTAACGAGATGGTGATCTAACTAAAATTTGATAAATTTTTGGTTAATGTGAGGTTTTCTTGGTTAGGGAAAACAATGTTTTTTCTGATAAGTACAGCATCTGCCTATCAACCTACTGGGTACACCGAGAAAAACTTTTTTCCTCCTTCTCTTAGTTGAAGGGAAAAACATCTTGTTTACCCGATAGAAAACCTTGTTTAGACGAAACATCCAACTATCCAGAAACAAGATCCCTATATCGTTAAGATCCTGTCCTTCTACGTAATCTTATATATTAATAATAATAATTCTTTATTCAATGTATGTAAAGCCATAAGGCTTTTTAAATTATACATCTCGTATTTTGATTCGTATTTATCTGGCAAACTTAAGCAATTTAACTGATTAATATCACATCCAATAAATCCCACCCAACCACAACAGGCAAGAGATACCTCATATCTCTGACCACTCCCTTCATTAGAAAAATTAAGAAGATATTAAAATATCTAACTAGATTAATTGTTGTTTAAAAATGTAGTGCATTCCCTCCTGAACACCGACAGACTTCTATGTCTCTTAATAGACAAAGGTAAAGCATTGTATAGAGCAATGCCACGAACAAAGAATGAACCGTTGTAAAAAGCAGTTCTGTGCCGTGGTACTTGCGGCCTTAAGACTGCATCAGGTCTAGTAGAAAACTGCAGCTTACTGTAAAGATAGTTTGGTGCTATAGTTGGGAATAACTTTTTGTAAAAAAGGTAAATCATGTTTTTGATCCAGTTTCGGTCAATAATTTCGTAAGTATCTTAACTTAAATAAATTTGAATATGTAATCTACAAAATCTAAAAAAAAATTAAAAAAATTTATAGAAACATCGATTGCGCTGAATATTAATGTTAATCATTTGAATATTAGGGTGATTTTGATTTATTTACAGAAGCAGATTCGCAAGAAAAAAGTCAGCTCATAAATTATAATGTTAAATGATTGAAGAACGGCAAACAGCATCTCGTGACTTTTTTTACATATATTCTAATAGCTTTTGAATAATAAAATTCACGCGACTCAAATGAGATTGAGAACATGCCTTTTCGATACTGTAACTCCAATAGAATGCAATCTAAAACTTGCGTAAAATCATAAAATATTTATGATTTTGAAATGAAATCTCGTTTTTGCGCTCGAATATAAAATTTTTCGTTGAAGTCACATTTTGCAAACAATAAGGTCATATTGAAGACGTGAATTTATCTTATTAAAATATTTTTATTTACTTCAAAGCTAGTTCCGAAGTTGTGTAAGCTGGAAACTATGATTTTTGGGATTTTGCTAACATTTTAGAGGGTACTTCTCTCTGAGAGAGGGTGAGGGCAATATTTTAATATACTACATCGAAATCCGGATACTTGGAGATATACTCTTGACAAGAGATTAAGGGTTAAAATTTGTGACCCTTCAGATCCATTATAGGTCGCGCTCTGTGTGGTCCCTACCTAGGACATGCCGAGTAGATATGGACTAATAACGATAGGTCGAAAAAATAAATTTTCAACTCACTCTCATTAGCCAACATTATATCGGGCTGCTTGAGCTAGGGTCAGTCGACATCGATAGTGAACATGATAAGTACCAAATAATTCTGCAAAATACTGGAAAAATTTCACCAAGCACAAAAATTAACACATAAATATAGGAAGTAGCTTTGAAAATGTCTCGCTATTATTTTCAGGCTTATGCTCCGTGGTAAAATCCAAAGAGTTGTGTAAGGTCAAGGTAAAATCCCAAAAACCACAAAAATAATAGATTCTGGCTTACTTATAGAGTATCGGAAACATATGAACTAGCACTGTTATTATTATTTTCAAGCGTGAGCTTATTACAGGATGTCCTGATATCCTAAACGGGATCAATGTGGGACTATCCTGAGATCATCCTTTTTTCAAGGCGGTGTTCACGCAAACAGGATCGATAAAAATCAATTTTAAGAATCTTCAGCGAAAGGTGAGTAAAAATGACAGTTTGAAAATCAGGGGTTGAAAAGGAATGGGAAAAAATAAGATCTTTTTGTGAGAAACAAGATCTTGAAATAATGTCGAACAATATCTTGTTTCTCCCAACCAAAACCTTGTTCATCAGAATTATTGCCCCAAACAAGATCTTGTTTGCCCCAAACAAACAAGTTTTTCTAGCTTTTCTTGATCAGGCGAAATAAGCTTTTTTCTCAGTACATGCCCAACCAAAATTTTGGGTGTCGCATTGCATTTCTCATGGTCTTCCAATTATGAATATACTCAGGTATTGTGTGAGTATATTCACGTTTTGCTGCCCTTTTAGCTTTTATTTCTTTTTTTCAAGAAAAACTATTGTATTCAGCAAAAAAAATACTTCCTTGAGAAAAATTGTTTCAAATGGTCTGAAACGTAAAAAAAAAGAAAATGTCGGTGTGTGTGTCTGTCATCGTGTGACTGTGTCCTCGATAACTCACGTAATTTTCAACCGATTTGGCTTGTGTGGAGGCTTTTTTCAACAAAAGTAAGGATGAGTTCGTTAATGAGCCAAATCGGGCCAGGGGGTGTAGAATTTTCCAGAAATCTTGAGTTCTAATCTTCGGAATACAGTTATACAGTTCTTAAAAAAGTTTGACCTAAGGACATCGGGATCTGGGGGCTCTCCTGTCTACTAGGAACTTCCAGAATTCTTGAGTACTAATGATCGTAATGAGTTCGAATTTGCAACATAATGTTGTAGTAAGTACCCAAGAACAGTTCCTAAAAAAGTTTGACCCTGATGGGACATCGGGATCTGTGGGCTCCTATGTACCAGGAACTTCCAGATTTCTGGAGTTCTAGAGATCGGAATGAGCTCAAATTTGGAATATAAGCTTCTGGTAAGTATCCAAGAACAGTTCCTAAAAATGTTTGACCCTGGCACATCGGGAACTGGGAGCTCCTACGTACAGGACACTTCCAGAATTCTGGAGTTCTAGTGATCAAAATGAGCTCAAATTTGGAATATAAGCTTATGGCAAGTGCCCAAGAACAGTTCACATGCTTAATTTGGGATAATATTACCCATTCCTGTTGCTTTCATTACCAGACTTTGTTGGATAACTCTGCAAATACTTTTCCAACCCTCTTCAAAATTTGCATCTTTGTCGAAGTATTAATCTAGTTCTTATCACACAATATACAATAAATATGAAAGAAAAGTTAGATAGCCCACTTTGTGGTTTCCAGTTTGTTGCAGTATTTTTGCATAAAAATCATTGGTACATCTATTTCTTTACTTACATTTTTCACCAGAGGGCAAAACTATGCAATATTGGTATGTACTTAGAAATCGACGAAATCGGAAAGTTTTCCTTGTAATCCAGAAGAAAATGAGCCGGTTCTGCCAGCGTACTACCCGCATACTTTAATTCTTTAATGTGTCGCAAGTGCTGGAAAAACATGTAATATATTGGGTGTAGTCAAATTGCCATTGAAAAGGCGAAATGTAATTTTATACTGGGATATAAATGGAACTTCCTTTTATAAACAATCCGGTTCCATTATCAGAGGATTAAAAAACCCTCAGACTATGTCCCGTTAGATTTATTCACTCTTTTCGAAATAGTTCATCATGCAAGCGTCAATTAAGTACACTCATCTAAATCCAAAAGTAAATAATCATAATTTAAGTTTCTTCATCTGTAAAAGATAAAAATCATAATCATAACTCCATATAGCACGCATAATGCTTCTTCTGCCTCTATGCCACGCAGAATTACATGGAAGAAAAGAAAAAGAAGCGAAGCACCCTAACACCACGAAGCCACGCAAGAACAAAATTATTAAAGTATCATCATAATTTATGAAATTATTATATATTTTTTCAATTAAAAACCATAAAAATAGACAATTGATACCGTTACCGAGCCAACAATTCAATGGAGGAATGGAGTGGAGGCAGGCGAACAATTATTTTTAATTATTTTCCATAGTTCTTCATCATATATACCCATCTATACCATTAATTAGCATCTTATTCTATGCGAGTGATTTCGGAATTGTTTTTAATTAATTAGAATCATATTTTCTTGCACACATCATGAGTTCTACACACACATTTTTTTTCATTTTTTTGCTAGCAAAATTATAGAAAAATATTTTTTCGGAGAAACCGTAAATTGGATGCGAAATTTTTTTTTTATGTAACCCGATCATAAAACACTCGAGCAATAAAATGGTAAAAAACGATGCATTTTTATTTTATTTTTTAACAAATTTGTGGGCGGATATTATGGCCCCCTGAAACTACGAAGGGGTTGTTTTGTTTGTTGTACAATACACGGGAAAGAGGTAAAGAAACTGTTTTATTGCACTGCAATTCTGCATGTTTTTTAATGGAATAAAAAAAGGATTTTAAAGGTATATTAATTTTATTATTATTGCTATTTTTATTCGTAGGCGTGAAGCGAAGGGCGTACATTGTTTTGTGGATGACGGAGTGTACCGAAATTGTTCCCGAAAGAAAAATTCTTGTCGTCGCCAGATTAAAAGACACTAGAAAATTATACTTTTGTACTGCAGTCTGGAGGACCAACTAAGCCTAAAATTTCAGTTCTGGTAAAATGAATTATCAATTGAGCTTTCTTTTGGGGAATGGGGATCAAACGATAGGAAGAAAATTAGAATTTTAAAATCAATTAAGCATATTCTAGAAGATACAGACTACGCTGATGACCTTTGCTATCACACACAAAGAAAGATATAGAAGGCAAAATCAAAGACCTTTCCCATGAAGGAAAGAAGGTTGGCTTGAAGATCAACGTCGAAAAGACAAAAGTAACTCGCTGTTAACAGATAAAGCGCCGGCGGTTTTGAGATTGACGGTAAAGTCGTCGAATGCGTCGAGAAATTTACTTACCTCGGCAGCAAGATAACAACTAATGGTGGTACCGACGAAGACGTTCAAAGCCGCATCAAAACACAGTGAGAGGAAGATTTTATCAAAAAACACCAAGCTTGTATTATCCACACTGCTGTACGCGTCCGAGACTTGGAAAATGACTGAATCAGTCACCAATAACAATCAGACATTTGACAATCGATGTCTGCGGCAAATTCTTCAGATAAGATAGCCTCAAACGATTACTAACTTCGAATTATGGCGCAATGTAGTATGACTAGTATGGAGATAGAAATCAGGCGACGCAAATTCGGATGGATCGACCACGTGCTACGTCGGGGTCTAAGAAACCGGATCAGTAGCAAAAGAACTCGTTCCAGACCACGTCAATCAAACTTGGCACCGTTCAGTTAAGTCAGAGTTGGGTGTACGCAATGATGAATGGTACGGAGTGACATTATAGCAACCGCTATGAATCGAACGAGATGGAAAAACACCGACTGTATCCCACAAGGGGCCATAGTCTTTAAGTATGTAAGTAAGTATAAGTCCACGAATGGCTGAGTGACAATCTCCGAAACATAAAAATAATAGAATTACGATGCTCTTCCGAGATTCTATACTAAATAGCCTCTCTTCAGCATGTCCGTGATGTTGCCTTTTCAAATGGCATACACGCCTGGCGGATTTGTTACCACTTAACACATCACGGCACGTCGAGTCAGGCTAGCTGTATAAGAAAATGATAAAATCCCAAGGTGCAAAATGGCTTAGGTGGCAGACCCATCATCAAACTTTGGAAACTTTCGGCCAATCCCCTACTGCTTTATTCGATTTTATTATTCCCAAACAGTCGATAAGGAAAAAGTGGTCCGGATGACGACCCTTGGAAAACGTAAAAGGTTACAATTTAGTACACGGGATGTTCAAACGCTATTTCAAATATGAAAATTGGCACAAGCAAGCAATACATTAGAGAGATACAATCTTGCTGGAAACAATGTCGTCGACTGACGACTACAAAAAGTCACCTAATGTTATGGTCAGGCACGCCAATTGGAAGCACCAGGAATGGATAATAGTATCCCAAATTTAGCACAGGAACTGTTCTTGGGGACTTATATTCTAAAATTGAGCTCATTCCAATCCAATCACTAAAACTCGTTCTCTCAGTGGCCGGTACGGAGCCTTCAGACTCCAAGACCCCAAGGTCAAACTATTTTAGGAACTGTTCTTGGATATACTTGTCAAAAGCTTATATTCCAAATTTGTGCTCCTCCCGAATTCTGGAAGTTCCTAGTACACATGAGTCCACAGACCCCGATATCCCAGGGTCAAACTTTTTTATGAACTGTTTTTCGATACATGTTTCAAATTTGAAATCATTCCGTTGATTATAACTCTGGAAAATTCTGGAAAATTCTGGTGTGGGAGGCCCCTAGACTCCGTGGTCCAATTTGGTCCATTAACGAGCTTGTCCTTACAATGATGAAGAAAAGCCTCTGCAAAAAATTTCAGCCAAATCGGTTGGAAATTAAACGAGTTATCGAACATACACACTGACCGACAAACAGACACACACACAGACATTTTTATTTTGGTTTTTATCCCATTTCAGATCATTTGGAGCAACTTTTTCCGCAACTTTTTCCACAACTTTTTCCNACACACACACAGACATTTTTATTTTGGTTTTTATCCNTATAGATATGATGAAAGAAAAGCTAAAAGAGTGGTGCATTCATCGAGATTAATCGTATATGGCTTGTCACAGAGGACATAAAACGAAAAATGCAAGTATTCGACAATCGTTGTCTTTGCAAAATTTTACTTATCTGTTAACCACGCCGCATTAACAATGAAGAGTAGTGGCAAAGAACAAAACAAAAGGATATCAATCTTGAGATTGCGTAGGTCAACAATTTGCTTGGATTTTAGGAAAAGACCCGAAAAATGTGACCCAGGTAGCAGAAGAAAAGGGTGACCGGAAAACACCTGTGATCGCTCAACGCTGACGGAAGCTAATGCTTTGACAGTTCAGAGTGGCAGCTCTTCACTTGAAGGAAATGGCACTCAGACGTACGAGATGGCGACTTTTTATTGATAGATTATGCTCTAAGAGTCACTTCAGCACCAACGTTGGATAAGGCAAAAAGTAAGTAAGTAAAGTATAAGGCAATTTAATAATTTCTTTTATTTTTATATTGAATATCCAAAAAAATCATGTACTGAGGACTTGCAGGAGCCTGTAGCACGTTCTAAAATCCCATCGATCAGCCTGAAAACTTTTGACAATCTATTTAATTCTGTAATTTTACAAGAAACCAGATGACATTTGATATTTTTATTTTCAATAGGTTGCAAAACCGGGTTCTCGATACCTTCCTGAACTCGGTAGTCCATCCTAAGGTTGTTCATCGATTTTTTTGTAAATTTTTTCTCCCATAAAAATATACTGTTTTGGGGAGTGATCAGCATGTAAAATCAGGAATATTCGGAGTCCTGTAATTTAGATACTTTACCCGTGAAACAAAATAGCAATTTGGGACTTTAAATAAGACAATGCCAAATGACTAGCAGAGGCATGGCAAATGTACATGCCAAAGACGAAAATAGGCAGTCCTAAATGATTGGAGGACTAGTCTAATGTCCCGGGGATCCAAAATGACAAAGACTAAAAATAAGTCTTTTGAGACCGCATTTCCAGTCCTTAGTCCCAAAATGGTACAATTCGTATCAGTCCTAGACAATACAATTGGGGACTTAGCAAAATGTAAAATAAATGTATCAAAAACCCGGGGATAGAAATACATCTTTTTGGACCATGCGTCCAGACCTCGACCACACATTGTGACAATTCGTAGCAGTCACCGACTGGACCATTGGGACTTACCAAAATGTAAAATAAATGTATCCAATAAGACCGGGGAGAGAAATAAATCATTTTGGACTATGCGCCTAGACCTCGACCACACATGGTGACAAATCATAGCAGTCCTATACAATTGGGACTTAGCAAAATGTAATATAAATGTATCCGGGGAAAGAAATAAGTCTTTTTGACAATTTGTAGCAGTCACTGACTGGTCCGGAATGTACGAGTCCTTGGTCCTAAAAGACGAAGACAAAATAAAGTCCTTTAGTACCATGAACTAGTCCATAGTCCCAAAATGTTACACGGGTTCGGTAGCACCCAAAATCAATAAAAAATTTCACGGGTGAGTCCTCACGAGTTCCCCACGGGTTGTTTAGTTTTTTGCTCACGCATTATATGAGGAGGGAAGGCTGTAACTGTAACATATTTTCAAAGATTTGCATTTCCTGACACTTGTCAGCATCAACATATAAAATGACACATATTTTTGACAGACAAATTGTGATAATCAACAGCAACTCCTCTAACCCGTTTATAAATTTATAAACTAATTAAAATTATAAATTGAAAAAAAAAAAAATAATGACAGCATCTTAATTCCATATACAATATAAAAAGTATGTAAACAATTTTCCTCCTCACGACGGTCAAGGTTAAGATTTCTCTTCATTCACGTAATAAAAATAAATTTCTTATTTTATATTTTAACAGATTGAATACATAAATGCATGTAATACTGAATTATTTTGCCTGTTATTTGATTGGAAATGGGCGAGAGCGAGAGAAGAGAATAAATGTTGTAACAATAAACGATTATCAATTTTTTTTTTGGTTTTTTTGATGGGCTTTTTTCCGTTTAAGGTGAGGCGATGCGATGCAATTGATGATATTATGTATCGGGAATTGGGATGGAAATATTATTATGATTTATGGGTGTTGATTATATTTTGTTTGTAGGTTATCATGGTGCATCTTGGATTTAATTGACTATAACCTAAACCGAAATCGGTATGGGCGGTAATGCCCAAAACCACGCCTGATGATAGTACAGCCGAACTAAAATAAAACTACAGAACTTTTTTGCTGTAGTTTCAGAAATGAAATTTTATTGTTATTATTTGCGTAAAAATCTACAACCATCTTCGGATAATACAACTTGGTCAAAAGGCCAATCTTTTCGGTTCATGAGGACAAAGTTTACAGGGAAATCATCAAATCAGTCGAGAGCTTTATAATCATAGTTCCAATTTAATAAAAACACTTAGGGCAATGTAAAAACCAGCTCGACATTAATCCTCGTATCAATTCTAACGGGTGCTGAAACTAGATTTTGCTGGTTGTTAACGGACTGCTTTGGATCATCTGCTACGTTATTAAAAAGTTCAATTCGCACCACCTATGCAGTTGCTCGAGTTCAGCATGCAGGAAGTTCCCGTCCTTACCCTGCACGACAAGCAAACACCATGTGTTTGATTGGATTCGCATTTAGAGATTTTACATAATTGTTTAACATCAGCACTTTCTGCTTAAGCTGCCAAATCGTTAGTGACTTCTGTTAGTGAAATCACGCCAGTGGCTACGATACGACCTACGGTGTACTGCATGGTGCTGACGTTGGCGTTGGAGCTTGGCTTTTCTTTGTCGCGTCAAACGAAGGAGTATAGTAAATGTGATTGCCTTTCACAGAAAAACAAGACACTTACCAGAATTGATCTATTAACCTCCAAGTCATGAAACTCGGCTCTTAATTACTAGACTAAACTAGTTACTTGAAACTACCCTACTAAAAAAACAAACTAGTTAGGGGCAAACAAGATCTTGTTTGGGACTTAAAAATTTATTTTTTTTGGATTTTGTGATTGCATGAAAATAATTTCTTTTTTCGAGTCACATACACGCAGGAAAATTCTTGTTAGATTTAAACAAGAAAGGCTCCCAAACAGGTTGAAAATTTCACTTAGTTGGCGCTAACAGGTTA
>JXPH01031500.1:201-14333 GCA_001014845.1 Mochlonyx cinctipes | reverse complement strand
CTTGGCTGTCAAAATTTTCAAATGTAGGAGTAATTTAAAATGTGCAAGTTTTTAAATAAAAAGATTTGACTGATGGACAATAGTTAATGATAAAAGAAACAAAATTTGATATAAATTTCAGATTATATTTTTTATTGATTTTTTCAATAGGTATATAAATAAAAGCAAAAAACCATTGAATACAAGTAAAAATCAAACATGTAACTTTGCATTGCACCCACGATAAAAATGACCAAATTTTATGTTTAAAAGAAAGCAAAGAGTAAATGCAAAATTTCAAGTTTTTTTCTTTTTTATCTAGGTAATAGCAGCTAATCTAATGTTTTTTCAAACCCTCTAAAAATTGAGTCAAATCATACTCCTCGTGATACTGGCTGTCATCCCATAGTTCTGGTAGATTTTCCATTACATTTTTCATTGACGAATTTCCATTTCCGTTACTTTTACTGGCCTCCTTTGCACCATTTTCAGACAAATTGAATAGATCAAGTAATTGGTCCGTTCCCATTGTCTCCATTGAAGCATTCTCGTCACTGACTACAGTGTTTGCGGTTAGTATTTTGAACTTTTGCAGTCCCATAATCTTCTCTTCCAAGGATTTCCTCGTAATCAACCGGTAGACATTGACTACTTTCTTCTGGCCGATACGATGTGCTCTGTCCATTGCTTGGAGATCTTTCATTGGATTCCAATCGTGCTCTACAAATATCACTGTATCTGCTCCTGTCAAATTGAGACCCAAACCACCGACCTGAAATATTTAATAGTCTAATGATATTGTTTTATTTTCAAAACATTTTGTCAACATACCTGAGTAGTCAAAAGAAGCACATCAATACTAGGATCCCCGTTAAATTTGGTGACAATATGATGGCGAGAACTTGGAGGAATACTTCCGTCTAATCTCAAATAGGAAACAGCTGGCAAATGTTTCTTGAGTAAATCATTCTCCACAATGTCCAACATGGCTTTCAGCTGACAGAATATTAATGCGCGATGTTGGTTCACAGAAACGTCTTCATTGGTTCCAATTCCACAGTCTAGTAAAAGTTGTCTGTAAAAAAGATTAATATTTTAGGACGAGAACCAGTGAGTTCAATAGAAATAGTGAATGCTTATTGAGTACTTTCCAAAAATTTATATTTTGATTTTGAGCTCGTTTATTAGAACTCGAGATTACTGAAAAAAGATGGTGAGGCCCCCAGATATCGAACTGCAAACTCATCCAGTTCTGATAATGGACAGTCCATATGTGAGTTTTTGAATCTTTCAACGAGGGTCTAAAAAGTTATGATCATTTGAAATTTAGGGCCCTATGATCAAAGTGCTCTTCGTTTAACAATATCTGAGACTTGAAGCAAAAGCACACCGAAGTACGAGATGCCGACTTTTTATTGACCGTTGGATAATGGGAACGGTAAGTAAAGCCAAAGTGTTCATATGTCCAAATTGAAAAGGTTCCCCGCGTAAAAATTGGATCGGGATTTGAGCCGCTCCAGCTCCAATACGAGGGTTGCTACATATATTTCTGGCCAGATGCAATCTGACGTTTCCATTGGCAAGTTTCTCATTTTTTAGTATAAAAGTCGAGATAAAAGTACTCAGACCGTTTTTACTTTTAATCACTACCTATTATTTCATTGCTTTTTGTGACTTAAATGGAATTAACTCGTGATCATTTTTGTGCAATTATTCNTACCTATTATTTCATTGCTTTTTGTGACTTAAATGGAATTAACTCGTGATCATTTTTGTGCAATTATTCTTCATAACTTTCGACGTGGATTATCAAGACAAGAATGCACCGATGAGCTTCTTAATTCTTTATATGGCGATAAAGCACCATTCTGCAGCACTGCGAAAAACTCGCACAACGAATTTAATCGGGACCGGCGGTCGCTCCAGAACGAATTTCGTGAAGGTAGTCTAAAAGCAACTACTGAGCCACAAAACATCGAAGCTGTGAGTAATAATGCAAGATCGTCATGTGTGACATACCGTGAGCTTGAGGCATCCTTGTGCATTAAAATATTGCATGACCATTTGGCAGTAAAAAAATATTCGTTCGTGTTAGTTCCCCCATAATTTGACAAACGCTCAAAAACACTTGTGTCGATTGGTGCAAAGAAATATAGAAAAAATACAGTTAAGTTTTCCGAGAAATTCGGAAAACGAACAAGAGAAGAGACTAATCATGCTACATCTTGACAATGCGGATATACCCCCGTTCGGTCGAAGCCCGCTTGGTCGAAGCCCGTTTGGTCGAAAAGTCGTTCGGTCACAACCCATCTGATAGAATTCATTAGAAAAAAGGGAAATTTCTTGGGAAATTATTCAAATTTGTTCAAAATGGTTAGAAACAAAGGAGAACTATTTAAATCTGACCAACCACGGCATTCGACCGATCGACCGTTTTATAGAATTTATTTGAAATAACTTAACCATAAAAACAGTTTTTAAAACTCTCTCTATATTTCACTCTTTGAAATTAAAAAAAAAAACATCAATTTTTTTTTAAATTTTTTTTTAAATGCAGTGTTCTGGACAACGAACATATCTGCCAAATTTCAGCTCGTTCCGATCAAAGGAAGTGGGTTAATTTGACGTCGCCAGATTTGCGTGGCACAACTAAGCAAGCAAGCAAATGCGAAGTTAATATAGAGTGTAAAAAGGGAAGATTCTTGAGAAATTATTCAAATTTGTTAGAAATGGTTAGAAAAAAAGAGAAATTTCTTGAGGAATTATTTAAATCCGATCGACCATGGCATTCGACCGACTGACTTTATGGCATTCGACCGAACGACCATTTCATTCGACCGAATGACCGGCCTCCGGGAGGCGTTCGACCTTCTACCGAACGGTCGATTGGCTTTCGGCTGAATGGGCGTACGGTATACCCCCGTCGAAAGTCATTCTGTCGAAATACGTTCGATCGAAACCCATTCGGTCGAAATGTCGTTCCGTCGTAACCCGTCTTATTATAGAAGTTATTAGAAAAAAGGGAAACTTCTTGATAAATTATTCCAATTTTTTAGAAATGGTTAGAAAAGTGGGAAATTTCTCGGGTAATTATTTAAATCTGACCGACTGTGGCATTCGACCGTCGAACGTTTGATAGAATTTATTAGNATTATTCCAATTTTTTAGAAATGGTTAGAAAAGTGGGAAATTTCTCGGGTAATTATTTAAATCTGACCGACTGTGGCATTCGACCGTCGAACGTTTGATAGAATTTATTAGAAGGGAAACTTCATGGAAAATTATTCAAATTTGATAAAACTGGTTAGGAAAAAGGGAAATTTCTTAGGGAATTATTCAAATACGACTGACCATGACATTCGACCGATCTNCGAACGTTTGATAGAATTTATTAGAAGGGAAACTTCATGGAAAATTATTCAAATTTGATAAAACTGGTTAGGAAAAAGGGAAATTTCTTAGGGAATTATTCAAATACGACTGACCATGACATTCGACCGATCTATCATGACATTCGACCGATCGATCATGGCATTCGACCGAACGACCATGACATTCGACCGAACGACCGGCCTCCGGAAGGCCTTCGCCCGATCGACTTTCGACTGAACGACTTTTGTCCGGACGGCTGTTACCCCAATGCATATTGCCTATTAGCCTGGCAGTTCGGAAATGGATAAAAAAAATAAAAAAAATAAAGACGAAACTTTGCTGGTACTCATCAACGTTAAATACTGGCCAATTTGAATAATTTTTTACGTGAGGTTAGAGAAAGTTTGTTCGGTAATAGACGACGTTAATTTGGACATTACATTGGACCCAAAAATATTTTTATTTGCTAGGTGATTAAGGTGATACCCCTGGGAAGTTCGGAAATAGATATAAAAAATAAATACGAACCCCTCGAGACCGATGAAAGCATAAAGTGGCCATCAAATGCAAAAAAAAAACGTTTAGTAATGCGTGAATACTCACTTCAAAGCCGGCAATTTAGCAGAATGCTCAATGTCATCAAGCGATGTGTGTGATTTTAAAAACTCTGCTGTTATTACATTGTACTCTGGATGTTGGGGCGTTAAAACCAGCTTCGGATGATTACAAACATTTTGCAAATATCTTGAAAAAATAGAAATAATATAGCTAATTGAATCTAAAATTTAATATTTCGTGCACCTCAAAGCCTGAAAGACGTGTGTCTTTTTATTCACCATCTGCCCATCGATATTCTCCAAACACTCTCTAATGTCCGAATTCAAATGCATTCGACTAAAATCTTCGTACAATCTCTCTTGCAAAGAACTCAATTCACACAGCAAGTCCTGTGTTATTTTCGGTGGCAAGTCCGTGAGCACGTCTTCTTTAACGCGACGGAGAAGAAACGGTAAAACCTGACGATGGAGCGCTTCCATTGCCAAAGCGCCCGCTTCTTGTTCTTTGGCTGAACTTTTTGGATCACGACTAGCTAGAATCGGGCGACTGAATCTCGTGCTGAACTGTTTTTCTGTTCCCAAAAATCCTGGCATCAAAAAGTCGAACAATGACCACAATTCAAGAACATTGTTCTGTATCGGTGTTCCCGATAGGATTAACCTGTGATTTGCAACAAGCTGCTTGATTGCCTTAGAGCTTTTCGTTCGTCCGTTCTTGATAATGTGCCCTTCATCCAGAACGCAGTAGTTCCAATGAACAGAGCTGAAGAAATCGATATCTTTTCTCACAATATCGTACGAAGCCACAATTAAATTATGGGAATTTAATTTGTGGCGCAATCGCTCACGATCAACAGGCAATCCGACGTAGTGGAGAGGCCGCAGAAATTTCGATGGCAGAAACTTCTCAATCTCGTAAACCCAATGCCCCGTTAGTGTGGGCGGACAAATGACTATGCTAGGGATTTGAGCGCTTTTCGGGTCCAAACTTCGCTGGTAGTGATCTCCGGCCAAAATACAAATTGTTTGCAACGTCTTTCCCAGTCCCATGTCATCACAGAGGATGCCGTGCAGTTTATATTTGTTCAAGAACCATAACCAGTTTATCCCTGACTGCTGGTAACTGCGAAGCTCAGCGTTTATTGAAACAGGGATTTTAAAGTCGGGAATTGTTTTCGGGGAGAAGAGATATTCCAAGAATTCTTTGTCTTTCATCTTTCTGTTCTTCAAATCTTCCGATAGTTCTTTCGATTCCGCCGTTAGTCCATCAAGCGGCATCAATTGGATTAATGTGGCAAAGCAGTGAGTTGAGATCAAGCGGACAGATTGATCGGGATCGCTCATTCTCCCTAATAGCGGGACGATTAGGAGCACAACGTACGGAACAATTTGGATCTGTAGTTTAGAGACGATACAAGCGATCGCTTCAGCCGATCCTTGCCTCTTAATTACATCCTCGATGCATGATAGATAGGGAATTACATCTTCTATTATCAATGCCATCACATTAGCTGTATCAATAGAGGCTAGCGTTGCCAAACAACGAGAAACCATGTGTCGAATCGCCTTAAAAGGATGCTTTAAAAGGATGCAGAGTTTCGGTAACAATTTAAATATTTCGTCGTGTAATTTACGATCAATGTGCAGAGAAACGACCTCGAGGAGCTGAAGAGATGTCATTAGCTCATTAGTTTCCTCCGGATTTATAATTTCGACAGAAATTTTAGCAATGTAGTTATCGTCAATCTTTTCCAATATTTTATCCATAATCAAATGCCAAAGCATTGGAATTTTCTGCGGAAGATGCTCTTTGAAATGTGCACAAATTCTTGTTAGGGCATGTGTTCCGCCAATCCGTTGGACACGATTCTGCTTCCGTACTGGTTCTTCTTCGGGCGAATTTTCTTCAACCGGAACATCGACGGCCGGCGGTCTTCCTGGTCCACGATGCGCGTTCCCGTTCTGACTTTCCTTAGCTTTTTGTTGAGTTAACAACGTTAAAATTCCGTGGTAAGGATTCGTGTTGTCTGTGGTGGATGCGCTGAATTGTTTTAGTTGTTTGTTTGTGAAATTTATTGCTGGTGTAAATTCTGCGTCGCTTTTTAGTAAAGTGCACAAATTAATAACAATTTTGTTGTTTGGACACGGATTTCTCTCCGTCGTTTGTTCCAGCAAATTGCTTAGATATTGAGCAGAGAGTTTTTGCAGTATTTCGCACTCTTCCCGTTTAATCGACTCCATCAGAGGTTTGACGACTGGATTTAGTTTGTCCGGGAGGATGTGCATGTTGACTGCAGCTCCGGCAACTGACGATTGGGTGCTTATAAAAAGAGTATTTTGTTCAAGCGCTGTGTTTGCATGGGCGTTCTGTAGACTTTTACGTCGATCCTCGAGCAATTCAGCTATTTTTGGCTTCAAATTGTGTTTTGTCTTCAAATTTTCTGTCATCGTGGTGCATAAAACGTTCATTTGTTCTAAAGTTAAAACTTTTAGGTTCTCAAATTCTCCAACAGGAATTTTGTACTGCTTTAGAGTGGCCACAAAGTCACGGGACTCTTGGAGTAATCTTGTGAATAGGATCGCAACCTCGTCGTAATAAACATACTCGTTTAAACATGTTTTTAATTTTTCTTGTAACTGAATTGAACCAGGCCTAATTGATTCATCGCTGTCTGCCCAAAACGCCACCACCATGCTGCTGATCAAGCGTTGTAATGCTGATCTTGACGTTAAATATCCAATTAACACTTTTGTGTAACAATCTATGGGACTTTCAATTTCTGGCGTGTAAATGACGCCCGGTGCAGGAAGTACTAAATATTTTGATAGCAATCCAATCATTTTGCAGGCTTTACAACGCGCTCTAATTACATTTTTTTCTCTAGTGTCAATTGGGATTGTCTCTGATCCTCCAAGGTATAATTTTTGTGTGGACGGCTGGTCAGAGTCGAAGCAGTCGAATTGACGATGACGCTTTTCCTAAAAAAAAAAAGAGAATTTATTTTTACAAGAGGCTATTCACTTGCAGTAGTACTGAACAGGCGTCGAGTGGTGTTGTATCGAATGGTACGAGTAGTATTTGAGTAGTACGAGTTACTGAAAAGTAGTGATGTGCGCGTATCGATATGTATCGATACGTATGGATAATATTTTAGTAAAATATCGATATATCGCCTTGATATTTTTATATCGCCCGATACAATATTTTCGGTCTGAAGCGATATGATATTTACAATAAAATTTAAAACAAGGTTATTTGATTGTTTGTGATTGTTTTGATTTGATTGTTATTTGANTACAATAAAATTTAAAACAAGGTTATTTGATGGCAAAAACACGATTAAATTGTTAACTGTGTTTTGTCTTATTTTCTACGCATAACAGAAGGTGACAAAAGTAGTTTTTACATTTAACCGTGTTTTAAACTGTTAATGCTTATGGACGTAAGTATTTCATTTGATAAAAGGTTTCGGAATTAGTTTTCTAAAACTATGAAAGGAACCAATAACCAACTGGCAGTAATTGACAATAGTGGCAAAAGATACCGCAAAGTACTCTATAAATATATCATAATGATACTCACAATATTTGTGCAAAATTAAAAGCATTTTTTATATTTTTAAATATTTTTTAAAACATTAACGGTATATCGATATCTTTAAAGTCTGATACGCGTATCGTATCTGCGATACGGCCCGTATCTATACTTATCGATATATCGGCGATACGCTCACTCCACGCAGATCACTACTGAGTAGTACCCAGCCAGCGGTACGAATGGTGTATTAGGCTTTTTGTTGGATGACATCAGTTTGGACAATGTTGACCAGTTTATAATTCTATTTGACTGTACAACACTGGTCAAAAAACTTTTTTGCCCACTAAGACTACAAAACACACTAAATTGAAACAACATTTTGAAATTGTTAAGAACATTTATGAAATTTAGCATCTATTGAACAAACGGCTATGGACAAAACAATGAAAATTTCTAGTTAAAAGAAACTTCCATGTTGGACCAGTCCGTGTAACTCGATCCAAAGACTGTCTATGTAATTGCAGATGTAAATGCCAAAGTCAAAAATGAGCAGTCCTAAATGACTGGAGGACTAGTCTATGATCCCGGGGTTATTTTTTATTTTTACCCGGATGTTTCTTACGACTGCGCTTAGACTATTCTTTTTGTTTTACAAAAGAAACATGCCCACATGAATGATCTAGGACTATACAAGCTGACTAGTCGCCAATCGACCAATGCTCGATCAACTTGGTCATAATATTTTTAGGGGCTTAATTTATATTTTTTAAATAACTTCAGTTTACTTCTGAAAGTTTATAATATGCAAATGCTATAGTCAATATTCAGTCCTTTTAGACAGACTAGGCGCGGACTATGAAAAGCGGATTTAAAAAATTAAAAAAATCAATCAGAAGACAAGTCCGCGTCCAGTCTGTGGGGAGATTTTTTTTTATTATTTTCACCGACTTGTAGGATCGAACCACCGTCTTCCAAACAGCAATCAAAAGCGCTAATACCCCATTGGATTTAAAAAATAAAATAAAAAATCAACCAGAAGGAAGAGGCCGCTAGTTAAGTCCTAAATCCATGGGGCCTGATTTTTTTATATTATTCTCGCTTTCTCACTATTGGGATCGAGAACCACCCCGCCTTGCAAACCAGTTCAGTCCAGTTCATGCGGACTGAACGAAGTCCATCCTGGTGGACACAGACAGATTGAATCGGCTTTGGTTATAGGACGTTTCGTTGTTCATCCGTGGATTCCTCTTACTTCATCCGTGGATTTGTAGGATGTTCATCTCTATCTTTTTGCAGTCTTTTTAAAGTCGTCCTTCTTCTAGACTCAAGTTTTTTAATGCTTTCACCGACTTCTGGGATCGAACCACTTCCTTCCAAACAGCAAGTAAAGACGCTATCCAATGCTCCATCCAGTGCACACACATCTCTCGCGCATATTCTCAATATATTCATGTGATGTCAGTCTTTTTCAGTCTTCGAGACTTACATATAGGACTAGTCTTCGATCAGTCCTAAATGACTGCAAAAAGACTGTAACAATACAAGTCCAGTATAAAAATGAACTTTTGATTTTTCATCTATCTTTGTGCAGTCTTTACAGACCTTCCAGACTGAAGAAAAATTTACAAAACAAATTCTAAGTCCTTTTTAAATCTGGGACTTTTGATATTTTTACTGTCTTTTCCAGTCTTTGGGACAGATCGAAGGCTGGACATCAAAAATTTGTCCAAAATGACATAGTCTGAAAATAGGTCTTTTAAGACCGCATTTGTAGTCCATAGTCCCAAAATTGTACATCTCACAGCAATAAATGTATCCAAAAGACCGGGGAAAGAAAGAAATCTTTTTAGACAATTTGTCTAGTCCTCGAACAAATGTGTAGACAATTAGCAGCAGTTACCGACTGAACCATTGGGACTAAGCCAGAATGTAAAGAAAATGAGTCCATAAGGACGGGGAAAGAAATAGGTCATTTTAAAGTCCTCGAAATGGTGACAATTCGCAGCAGTCATCGACTGAACCATTGGCATTAAGCCAGAATGCAAGTGTCCATTGTACAAAAAGGCGAAGAAAATTAAGTTTTTTAGGACTATTTTTTGGTCCATAGTCCTAAAGTGCCACACGGGTATCTACTATCTACTATCTGGATGATAGGCTAGAATGCTAACCACTCAACCTAACCACTCAAATAATGTATTACAAAGCCAAATTTACCATAATAACTGTTTGTTTCGCCGAAATCAACGATGTCGGATCAAAAGCCAATCTAACAGGCTGCATTGCCAGACAAAGCCAGCAAGCGACATACGGGCAAGCAGCATGCAATAAAGCCGACAATTCTGCGTTCGTCACCAAATTTGTCCAAACATCTTCAGCCAAATTCTGAATATCTTCAACGTGCTCAACCAGAACCCGTTGGAAAATGTGACGCAGCGCCTCCTGAAGTAACTGGGGTGGCCAATCTTTGACTCCGAAATTCAAGACTAAATTTTCAGCATTATTCCCATTGCTCAAAGTGATTGTGGTGGCGGATGAGGAATTTCCATTGGTATTTTGCATTTCTTTTATGTCCTCGACCTTTAAATTACAATTTGTTAACGTTTTTAGTGTTTGTAGTGTCGATCTTCGTACAGAAGAGGTGCAATGACTTAAAAATGGCCATAAGCGAGGGATGAGCGTAGACATTGGTTCCATTCTGTTAAAAAAAGTATAGTAAGTAAAGTTTCTATAATTTAAAATATTCTATTGACTAAAACTACTCACTGTATCCAAGCAGACGCATTTGGAAGACTTAGTATGGCAGCTAACAATCCCATAAAACTATTACAGGCAGATGCTAACTCATCTTGATCTAAAAGCAAGTCCCAAAGCATTTTGACGATATGCGAAACTTGTGTTGTATTCAATAGTTTAGGAAGCCAAGATGAGATTGGGATTAGAGTTGCGGCCGCCACAGCTCCAACATCGTCAACAGCATCAAAAAGTCCAGTCAAAACGTCGTTTATAATTATCGGAAGAAAATTTTGTGTCAAGTCCTCTCGAACGACCAACATATACTTTATTCCCAATAACCCTCCATGACGAACCTCCCAATCCTGTTGTTTGATGAACGTCAGGAGTATATTTACGGTCGCTCTAACCTTCTCCAAAGGCATTTTCTTCAAAACAGTTCCCAATACTTGGGCGCAGGTTTCACGGACAGGCGCCACAACTTGGTCTGAAACGAAATCTCCAAAACGATCCAATGCTAAAACACAAAGTAATCTCAATGCAGCATCCTCCATCCACGCCTCATGATTCAGCTCCATTTCTTCTTTTGTCATATACATACTTTTTCCCGCGCCCACGCAATGAGACTTTAGTAATTCACGGAGAGCTGTCGCTGATCCGTGTCTAATCTCCCATCTGGGACTGAATAAATCTAAATATAGTTTGGCGCAAAATGATTCTAATGGCCACTCCGTTGCATCCACCCATGCTCCTGTTAGGTCTGGGACTGGGTCATTTGACGCAAACACTTTAAATTCAGACTTAATTTTCTTACGATCCGGTTCCTCGGAATTGAAGTCGTTACTAGAATTGCTTCTGCTTAACGACGACGATGCATTTGGTGTAGAAGTGATTGAGTTAATCGGATTATTGAACTGTTGCCTGGCCTTGCGGCGAGCGCGATTTTTCTCACGACAACTCAATCCTTGACTAGAAAGATCAGTCATATTTGTATCTAAATTCAATATCTCTTGAACTGGCATCAGTCTTGGATTAGTTTCACCTTCTTTACTGCTCTGCATATCCTCTAAAGTTACTAAATCATCAATGTTGACTCCCGACCCAAGTCCTAATTTCTCGTTCAATAATGCCCGTTGCCGGATTAGTTTTTCACGTACATCACCCACTTCGAATTCTTCCTGAATATCAAACTCTGAACCCTCAGATCCCATCAACCGTGCTCCTTTACACAAAACTGCATTTAAATCAAAACTTTCAAAACATAATCTAGATGCTTCTGCACTACTTGCAGGCGCTTCAATTTTAACATCACTACATTTCGGATTCCAAACAGGAACATTCTCCAAAATCGCCTGCACAGCTTGAGAAGCTGCGACACGAGTTTCCCAGTTCGAACTATGCAAATAGGTTAATAATCTGTTCAACAGATTGTGCAGTTCATGTGGATGTAGCTTTTGAACTTCACCAATTTGTTTTGCAGCCGCTTTCCGGGTCACAGCTGCTGATCCAGACTCCAAAAGGATAAACAAGCGATCCAATCTGTAAAAGCGTGTTATTAATCGTAGAAATAATATAATAATTGTAAATGATTTACCTTGACGTCATACTTGTGTAATAAACCTACTGGGAATGCGATACGCGTTTCTGAAAATATATAACAAAAATCGGCTCGATTAGAAAGAAACCCTCATTTTATTTTATTGAATTCATTTTTATGAGTTCAAATGCTGATGCGCTGATGTGATAGGGGTGAACAAAAACATTTATTATAAAAACATATAGGTATATCGTATACCAACCTAATATAATTTAGGGTTCTTTTTCATGAATGGTATTCATAAATATAGAAAATTCAACAAGAACGCTAAGTTGGACGTTTTTGGTATGAAATTGAGTCGCTGGAAATTTCATCAGTTCATAAGTAATATTATTAATAGCATAAAATAATTTCGGAGTGTTCGACTTACACAGGAAGATGCTGAAGGGAGAAGTAGAGCCGCAATTGGCTGAAACAAGAAGATGCTGTAGACCTGTTTCCTCATTACGATGAATTTCATTCATTTGAATTTCGAATTTTTCGATTACATATCCAACAAATAGTAATCTTTGGTCACTTACTTACATACTTAAGGCCTATGGCCCCTTGTGGGACACAGCCGGTCAATATTATTTTTCCATCTCTTCGATTCCTAGCGGTTGCTATAATGTCACTCCATTCATCATTGCGTACACCATTTGTTTGTTTATTTACACGTTATTCTAAGGTTACAGATAAAAAAAAAATTGCGTACACCCAACTCCGACTTAACGGAACAAGTTTGGCGTGGTCTGCTTCGGGAACGAGTTCCTTCCCGAGGACAGTACTCTAAGCTTCCTTTGCTNCGTTGGACCTCGTCGTAGCACGTGGCCGATCCATCCAAGTTTGCGTCGCCTGATTTCTATCCACATACGTTCGAGACCATCTTATCCGAAGGATTTGCCGCAGACATCGATTGACGAATGTCTGAATTTTATTGGTGACTGAATCAGTCACTTTCTAAATTTCGAACGCGTACAGCAGTGTGTATAATTCGGAATAATTGAAGCTTTTCTTTGATATTCCTCTCGCAGTGTTGATGCCGAGGTTGATGCGGCTTTGAACGTTTTCGTCGGTACTACCATTAGTTGCTGCCGAGGTAAGTAAAGTTCTCAACCCATTCGACGATTATACCGTCAATGTCATAATCGCCGGCGCTATTTCTGTTTATAGCGAGGTACTTTGCCTTTTCGACGTTGATCTTCAATCCAACCTTCTTTCCTTCATTGGAAAGGTCTTTGATTTTGCCATCCATGTCTTTCTTTTTGTGAGATAGCATAGCCAGGGCATCAGCGAAGTCCGTATCTTCTAGACGATCATCCGTATTTCTCCATTTTAAGCCACGTTTCTGCACATCAAATGCTTTACGCAGCACGTCATCCAACACAACCAGGAACAACAAAGGGGATAGCAAGCATCCTTGTCGAAAACCATTCTTCACGGGAATAGGGTCGGTGAGGCTATTCTGATGTACGACGCGGCTAGTGAAGTTGTCGTAAGATTCCTTGAACAGATCAATAATCTTCGCTTCAACATCTTTGGTCAACAATACCCAAAATTAATAGGCTGAATTTGGACAATAAGTAATGTTTATGACTAAAATTATAGCCATTTTGATTGCTAAGGTCAGAATTTATTTAAAAAAAAGTTTAAAGTGTGATTTTAATTCGTTTGTATGGGAGCCCATGCTGGCTTTGGCCGATTGGACTCAAAATCGTTAGGTTGACTTAGGACAATAATTAATGTCCATCACCAAAATTTCAGCCATTTCGATTGATTAAGTCAGAGATTATTTCGGTTTTGTTTAAATCATACATTTGTTTTTTAAATCCTACAACCTATTTGAGTACTAATATTTTTCAGAAACTGCAATGCAAACCTACAGTTGTGGCTTCGAACTGGTCCATGTAACCAATGAACACTAATATGTTAAATTGAGGTTTTTGCGTCAGCAACTTTATCACCTGTAGCAGTTTTTATTTGACGATGTAAATGATTTCAGTGTGTTAAGTCGAAGTGATTTCGAGGCAAGTAAATTTGTAAAATTCCAAGATGACATGATCGGCAGTATTATTGCATCCGCAGAAGTCACAGTCTCCAAATTGGACAATTGCGAGTAGTCATGCGTGGATTCCAGACGATTCAAAGTCCTGGCGTCCACTCCCTACCAGTTATTAAAATTCTCCACCACTGTTGAGTTGTAGTTATTTATTGCATCACAGAGCAGGATTTTGTTATATAGAAAATTTACAACTTCGCAATTTCATCAGCTTTATCATTCAACCATTTTGACCACAGTTTTCTATTAACAGATGTGAATGTGAGGTTAAGAATAAGGTTTCGTCAATGTAAATAAAAAAATAAGCAGATAAAAATTATA
>JXPH01031467.1:0-10454 GCA_001014845.1 Mochlonyx cinctipes | reverse complement strand
TTTTCTTCATCCAGAGTAAATATATTAAGTTCTCTTCTGGTGGGGGTTGAGTAACAGAAAAACGATTTTAAAAATAATTTAAAAAACTTAACTTTCAACTGGTTCATCAGCTTGCCTGTTAATAATGCCTTCTTCTGTGAGATTTCCGTATCTTCTTCTAATATACCACCTCCGAATGCCTGCGAATCCTTGCATGATGAAAATATTATTGTACAAACACATTCCAAAGAGCAACGCGCTGAAGCCAAGGATTTGTAGGTAATGGAAATTCTGCCACCCCAACATCAAAGCCACCACCCAAATGACAACGGTGCGAACCGAGTCTAAAACCATACGTGTGGTAGCCGAAATCTCTTTTGTCACGCTGATTCCTGCGAAATTGAAGAAGGCTATCGAGATAATTGTACCCAGAATAGCCAAAACGAGCTGATAATTATTTCCAATCTGAACTAAGGCGTCAGGAAGATCTTCTAAAACTCCGTGCGCGTTATGATTAAACGGAGCGCCAACTTTAATGAAGTACATTGGGATCAAAAGCGTTCCCAGAATTGAGAATCCAAAGAATCCTTCCCACCCGACAGCCTGAAGCGATGGAATATTCTGTCCCGCCACATAACGCTCTTCAACAACCATTTGAACGGCAGTTATTATTTGAGCTAAAATAATCAATAAATCGCCTGTAATCACATTATTCCTAGAATGTGTAGTTCCTCCGTCATCAGCCGTGAAATCTGAAGCTCCAACAACAGCAAGGCCGATGATTATGAATCCAATTCCTGTCCATTCACGTGCGACTAATGTTCTATTGAGAAATGCAACACTCAGAATTCCAACGAAAACGATTACAGAACCTGAACATAATATGTGGATACTCAAATGATAATTCAATTTAAATTTAATTTCAAAAACGCTTACCTCTAAACATTTGGAAACTTGAAGCGTACGTTAAATTTAACCCAACGTACATAATTGATGTTGCAATCATGTCGCACATAGCGGGTAGGAAGAGAATGAACGGATTAAATTCACGGTTCCCTTTCACAAGTTCGTTACGATCTTCGGAGCCGTCCTAAAAAGGGTAAAATTAAATTTATTACCTAGAAAGGGTTAGGGTTATGTGAGACACAGACGAAGAACATTCAGACGACGTTATTCATCCGAGATTTTTTTCTGAAAACTTAATTTTTAAATAATAGGTAGTATGGGTAGCCAAATTTAATTATTTTTGGATGCCATAAAAAGGGTACCTCTCGTAGAGTATAGCAAAATGAAACCCATAAAGTTATTAGCTAATAGTGCACCAGTGTTTGGGTGTGGTCGCCAAGTTTTAGAAACAAAATTCCAGAATCTTTTTTTACAATGAAGTACATACAAAACGGATTTAGAATTAGTATTTATTTTGATAAAACTAGGGCGAGAAACTAAGTGGTCCCAATACCCAAAGACTGGCACAAGACTGGCTAATATCCCTGACACCTGTAGATTCACTGGTGATTCAGCTCATAGGGGAAAAGTGTCATTTGAATTCTGATGTGTCATTGCATGTGCCAATAAAACCTCTCTTCCCTTATATCAATCATTTTAACGGGGTCAAGCAAAAAAACATGATACAAAATTGCATTTTTACGGACAAAAGCAGATCAAATTATGTACTTACATTTCTTCTTTTAACGTGGAAAAAGATTGCTTTGAATGTGAGCAAACAGAGCATTTCACCCAAAAACATTGCACAGGCCTGGACAAAAGGATGTTCAAAATCACGGACATTTCCGTCGGAACCTTTGGACTGCAAATTGTCCGCCCACCTAAAAGCAAAATTTATAAAAATATGTAACACATATTCTTCTTATCTGAAAGTTTCATTCGATTTACAATAAACTTACTTTGTACTGAGGGTATTTATGGATCCGGTGATTACTAGTGTCAATGCTAAAATCCCTTGGTATTTTGTCCATGCCATTTTAATTAACTTTATATTTTATTTCGGAATTAATGGAGCATGTATGGAATATGAATTTAGTAATTTAATTATGATTTTCCAATAGATAGAGTGGATTTTCTTTAAGTTTGTTGACACGACGATATGCGACTGAATTTTCACAATAAAGAAANATGATTTTCCAATAGATAGAGTGGATTTTCTTTAAGTTTGTTGACACGACGATATGCGACTGAATTTTCACAATAAAGAAATAAAATCACAGAAAAAGAAACTATACAGATGACCGACTTTTTTCTGTGATTAAATTGACTTGATCCAAGGGGTACGAAACTAAAATTTTATATTTTTAATCCCTTTACACTTTGTCCACATATGTGGTCACTTTTCAAACGGGAAGATTAGATTAATTAAGAAGATATGGCTGAGAAAATTCGACATTAATTGTACAAAACAGCGTCACTTATTTTTGATAGTCATATACCGCATTATTTATTAGAATTTACTTCTTCCTCGTAATATTTTCACAAATTTCCTCCTATTGGTTTGTTGATGTTTTGAAATGCCAAAATTTTACATTCAAAAAGTACCGTCACGATTAGTTTGCAAATGCCCTAATATTAGTGAGCTATCAAAACGTGATGATGTTNTCCACATATGTGGTCACTTTTCAAACGGGAAGATTAGATTAATTAAGAAGATATGGCTGAGAAAATTCGACATTAATTGTACAAAACAGCGTCACTTATTTTTGATAGTCATATACCGCATTATTTATTAGAATTTACTTCTTCCTCGTAATATTTTCACAAATTTCCTCCTATTGGTTTGTTGATGTTTTGAAATGCCAAAATTTTACATTCAAAAAGTACCGTCACGATTAGTTTGCAAATGCCCTAATATTAGTGAGCTATCAAAACGTGATGATGTTTCATTAAAATGGATATTAAAATTTGTATGGAAAGTTTTTTTTTTTGTAGAAAATTATTTTTGTTATTTTTCCGATTTTTTCTGCTTAAAATTTCGAAGTGAAACTTAGTTTACATCCAAGTTCAACATATAACAGAACGATGCAGAACTTTGTTGTGAAAATATCAGGAACTTTTTATTCAAGATTTTACGTTTGAAAATAGGCTTACTTAGACCCAAAATCGCAATATATCGCAAATGGGTCCACGGTGGGGGAGGGAGGGGGAGTATGGGGGATTGAAAGAGGAGGTCAATAGAAGTTCAAATATATAATTTAATATTTTTCGGATGGAGCCCGTGTACCCAAAAATGACTAAAATATTAAAATGCTGAAAAAGGGTACAACGGGGTCCGTCCGAAAAAAATAAAAATACATTCAAACAAACATCTATTGACCTCCTCTTTCAATACCCAACACTCCCGCCGACGCAGACCCATTTGAGATAGATTTGCGGTTTTTGGGTCTATGTAACGTTATTTTCAAACATGAAATCTTATTGTATGAAAAGTTACGGATGTCTTCACAATAAAGTTCTAGATCGTTTTTTATATGTTGAAATTGGTTGTAAACTAAGTTTCACTCCGAAATTTTAAGTAGAAATGTAAAGTTTGTTGCAATTAAAACACCTTACTCCCATACGCCGAAAAAAATAAAGTAAACAAATAAAAATGACGTTTTGAAAAAGTGAAACATTTTATGCGATCGTTGCGCCGCTGCGATATCCCGGCGAAATACGCGCGATCGCCTACCCATTTAAAATTGAATCAGTTTTTCTTCTAAGATGAATATATCCTATTACTTATGTATGCTCGAAACGTCAAAATCGAACACAAAAGCTGTCAGTTGTCTTGTCAGTCGCAGATTACATTTTTCGAATTTTCCTCAATTTTCCGCGTGTTTTTCAATAAAAAAATAGTGAAAGTGTTTAGAAAACAAGATGAAATTCCCGTGGTCACATACAAGCATTGTAGAGGTCTTGAAAAATGATGACAAAATTGAAGAAAAGTGTAAAAGAGTTGTTCAAGGTATGTTTTTCTTTGTTTTCCAGTTGCATTTGCGATTTTTTTTTATCTCTTTGTTTATTTATTTGTTGCAGACCTTCAAAACAAAAAAATTGATATCGCGGAATTTGTTGAGGAGCTCGGTCCAGCCTTGACGGATAAGGAGGTTGAGATTCGGTTGAAGGGTACAAAATTGCTGAGTGACACAATTTCAGAGCTTCCCGTTGATTTCTTAAATGGGAAACAGATTGATTTTTTGTCTGCATTCTTTTGTGATCGCATGAAAGACCATCATTCAATCATCCCAGCTGTTTTGAGTGGGGTTGAGATGATTTCGAAGACAACACATGTTCCTGCTGGGGAAGCGACAAAGATTTTTAGAGCAATTTTCCTAAATATTGCGTGCCAAAGTCAAGTTAAAGGAGATAGAGCAAAAATATTTAATATTTTAAAGAATTTCGCAGGAACGAAGCAAGAAGAGCTGAAAGCTATGGGAGCAGACTTTGTTTACGGCGTAATAAACGCCGTTGAAGGCGAACGAGACCCCAGAAATTTAGTTTTTCTCTTCGAGTACATGCCGTCGTTCATAAAATCGTTCCCTCTCCTCCATTTATCCGAAGAAATGTTTGAAACATTTGGATGTTACTTTCCAATCGATTTCCACCCCAACCCAAATGACCCAGCGCCGATCACCAGAGATATATTGGCCGAAAAGCTCTCCAACTGCCTTATTGCTTCTCCAGAATTTTCAGAACTTTGCATAACACTGCTGCTAGAAAAGCTTGAAAGCGATTTACAGGTCGCTAAACTAGATTCCTTAAACCTGCTCATAAAGAGCACAAAATGTTTTACAATTCTAGAAATTGAGCCGCATTTGGAAGATATTTGGAAGGCATTAAAAATGGAATTGCTACCAGGAACAGGGGATAAGGAAGTAACAGATTTGGCTTTAAAATCAATAAAAAGTATTTTGATGTGCTGTGAAGATGATCCAAAGATTCTAGACTTCTTTTTAACGACAATTTTCACGACAATTATGGGAAATTTGGCGGACGTTGGATCAAAAACATTCACTCAAAGCACAAATATTGCGCTAATTTGCGCTTCTGTCAGCTCCACTACCGCAACATATGTCGCAAGCAAACTCCTGCCCATCTCTGTGTCTCAACTAATACACGATAAGTTGGAGAATGCACAAAAAGGAAGTCTTTTGGAAGTGCTTGAGTACATTCTAATCATTTCTAAAGAGAAGAACGTAATCGTCGACATCAGTCACGAACTTTTGGATGCTGTACAAAAGCAGTTTGTTCAAGTTTTGGTACAGGATGCGGATGCGGATTTGAAAAAGATTGGAATCGAATGTTTGACAAAAATATCCGAGATTGTAACGGACGATAATCGGTTTGCAGTTTACACAACAATCAACACTGTTTTACTTTCAAATGATGAGAATTTGGAGCTGAATGTGGACAATTGTTTGTACGAGTACGCTTTAAAACACCCCGTTGAAGTTAAAGGGCTTGTCGTGGACAAAGTTCTAGCTTTAAACTTTGTTCCCTGTTTGTCGACAGAAAAAATATTCAGAGCGTTATCAAAACTAGTGTTAAACGAACATTTTAAAGAGAAAATTGTTGAATTTTTCTTCAAAATAATATTTGAAAAGGAAAAGGAGGACCAACTTTCAATTATTGCGATGAAAACTATCAAAATCTTGTTAGAAGCCGATGATTCCAAAGAACTTGTTAATGAATTATACGAAAAATACTGTTTTATCGATAGATTTTTCAAAAAAGTACACACTGATGTTGAATTTTCTTCTGATTATTTGTATGAAATGTCGATTATACTGAAGCTATTGATCAAGAAGCTGAAAAAGGAACAACAAACAGACGTAATTAAAGCGTATTTGAAGAGTATGGACGTAACAAAATTGAACGATCTGTACTTAACGTCAGGAATTATTGGATTCTTGGACGAGGAAGTTGTTTTAGAAGATCATTTTGAGAATTTAGTAAACGATTTAACGAAATTGGCAATGGGAACAGAAGATGAGGCTGTTAAAGAACTTTGCCACCACATGCTGTGCAGTTTGTTCAACAAAATGCCCGATGACGACGCGCACAGGCATATATTGAAGAAAATATTAAAGTTTTTGAGGGATGAAATAAAAACGCATAACAAACAAGCGGTCGGAATTCTTTCATGGATCGCTAAAGGGCTATTATCAAGAGGACATACCGAAGCCGCTGAAATTGTTGAAGATTTATCAGATCTACTTGAACATCCCTCGTTATCGCACGCGGCGTCGTGTGCTTTTGAGATTTTGGCGACTGAATATCCTCAACTTCATCTTCCTCTGATCAAAAATCTGTTTAAACAAAAATTATTCGTTTTGGTCTTGAAAAAATTGGAGATAAAAGTTGGAAAATATTCAGAAAAGCATTTAAGTGCGCTCGCTTTTGTTTTTAAAGTTGCTCCACAAGCCGTTTTGAAGATGAACATCCAAAAAGTTGGCCCAATTTTGTTCAAATGTCTCAACTTGGAAGATGAGAAAACACTTTACACTTCGCTTAAAATTGTCAACAATTTCCTCAAAGAATCTGACGACTATTTCAGGGATCATCTGCAGACTTTAATTGGGCAATTGATAACATTAACAACTTTCAAGGATTCTATGGTAAGTAAAGGGCAAAATTATCGTTAAAATACTATTATTTAATGGTACGAATACCAAAGAAAAGTCATTCATCCTACGACGAAATCACAATACAAAAACCATTAAATGTAAGGTGGTTAAGAATGGTAAATCGCTTTTACCATAGAAATACCATACAAGTAATGATTACTTGGTTACTATATATTGTATAGTATTTACACAGTTTCGCTTACTTTAGAACCTATGGTTTACTATAAATTCTATGGTTCTTCTTTTCTTGCATGGTGCCAAGAAGATTTCGTTTTTCAGGGCATCGATAAAAATTTAAAATGTTCGGAAACTTTTGTTTTCGATCGCTTTTTCAGGAGATAAAAAACATCACTAAGTCTTGACAATGTTTGGTGAATACGGCCCTATAGATGGTGTACAAGTCAGCGTTTTAACGTTCTTTAGCAAAGATTTTCAAAAATTGTTGTACCCAGACACTCAATCTCGTTATTCTGCATTTTGAAGGATCGATGTTCAATTTAGCATCTCGTTTTCGGGATGTTCATTTTTTAATCTCGTGTTGAAAAATTATTTAAAAACTGACGATTTTTTTACATAATGGGGCTTTGAATTGATCCTCAGGTGTTTAGGTAGCAAAATAAAAATAATAATGACCTCTAAATGGGTTGATTTTTCGAATATATTCGAATATCAACCTTAATTGACTCCTTATAGTCGATGAATCAAGGATCTCTATGATTTTTTGGGGGTGGGCTGCCTTCCCCCAAAGACGGCCCCTGAAATTATTATTTTTAATTATATTTTTAAGATATTTTATGACTAATTATCGCCGTAACTCTACTTCCCAAGCTCTCCGACCCTACTTCGCCTCCTATAATTAATCCCAAACAAATTTCCCTTCGTCAAATAATAGAAAAAATATTTAAATCGAGGGGCAGTTCACTTGCATTAGTACAGAACAGTGGTCGAGTAGTACCGATTTAGTACTAGTAGTATTTGAGTAGTACGAGTAGTACTGAGTAGTACGAGTAGTATTAGAAATTTCTGTCATCCAACACTTAAGACAATGTTTACCAGTTTATTATTCTTTTTAACTGCGCAACACTGGCTAACACTGACTTTTTTGTACATTGACACCCCAAAATTAGAGTAAATGCACCTAAACAGTAAAAACAAAGAAGAAAAATGACAGTAGTATGTGAGTAGTACCAGTAGTATTAAGTAGTACGAGTAGTATTGAGTAGTATTTCAGTAGTACGAGTAGTACAAGTAGTATTTGAGTAGTACGAGTAGTACAAGTAGTATTTGAGTAGTACGAGTAGTATTTTGGTAGTACTGGTAGTATTGAGTAGTACGAAAAATATTTGTATTTGCAAATATTTCAAAATCACTTCAAAAACTCAGTTTTTTGGGACTATAATATTTTTTAAATACTTTTCTCGTTTTTCATGCACCAAAGTTGTGAATTTGCCGAAAACAATGCAAAAATAAAGAAAAAAATGTTAGTAGTATTTGAGTAGTACGAGTAGTATTGAGTAGTATCGAGTAGTAATGAGTAGTACGAGTAGTATTGAGTAGTACGAGTAGTATTTGAGTAGTACGAGTGGTATTTGCATCCCAGGTCAGTAAAAATTCAAGTGAACTGCCCCTCGATTTAAATACTTAAAATATTTTTATGTATTGGGGGAACAGAGGGGGTGGAATGGGTGCAAAGGCTAAGGGTTTGGGTTTGGAGACATAAAAGGGGGGTGATTTTGGATGTAGGGGAGGGAGGCGGATTCTTGATCTATGGACTATAAAGAGTCGTTTGACACCCCACTTGCTTATATAGGCCCATCGGCCCATATTCGAAAGACTTGCCCCCTAAATGTCCCCATTAATTTGAAAACTGTTATAATAAAAAAAGATTTATGAAACTTGACCAAAGTTTAAGGAATTCTAAGAATACATTTTGCATTTTTTTACGTAATTTAGACCGTTTTCGTATCTGACCTGTGTAATACACGTCAAGATTTACTGCTCGAGAAATTCGAGTTGGCGTGAAAAACACGCTGATTTGAGAAATAAAAAAAACATGCTGATCTGGCGTGTTTTACACGATGATATGGTCCATCCACGATCGCTGTGCAGATCCAAAAACCATACTGTGAACGCACGCCATATCAGCGTGAAAAACACGCCAAATCAACGTGTTTTTCACGCCAATATAGCGGGCGTCCCTCGTATGGTTTTTAGATCTTCACAGCGAGTGGACGGCCGCTATATCAACGTGTAAAATACGCCAGATCAGCATGTAAAACACGCAAGATCAGCGTGTTTTTTTTGCATTTTTTTTTAATTCTCAATGTCTAGCTTTTTTTAATATCTTTGGTTCTTTTAAATTTCTTTTATTTTTTTCGCCGACTTCTGGGATCGACAAAGATCCCACTTTCCCCTCTTTTAGCTTTTAAAAATCTAATTTTCAAACGTTTGAAAGAACTTTCTATTAGATAAATTTGTG
The DNA here is from genome assembly GCA_001014845.1 of Mochlonyx cinctipes. Classification (NCBI taxonomy): domain Eukaryota; kingdom Metazoa; phylum Arthropoda; class Insecta; order Diptera; family Chaoboridae; genus Mochlonyx; species Mochlonyx cinctipes. The sequence continues at coordinate 1,379 of JXPH01031467.1, read as the reverse complement.
GTAAAGCTATGTTTTAACTTTTTCGAAACTAAAAATAAAGACTGAACAGGTCAAAATTAGATTTGGTGTTGTTTGTAAGCTAAAAAAGAGGTGAATGTTGGAGCTCTGGGGATCGAATCATAGCCTTCCGATCAGAAAGCAAAGACGCTATCCAATACACTATTTATTTTCTCTATATAACGCATGGCGTGTGCCACACCGTCTGATTCGGCGTGTGTAAACATGCTGATGTAGCGAAATTCGAGCAAATATTTTTGGAGCTGCTAAATTGGTTGAATACCGCTTTTAAATTGTTCTTTTCTTTTTCATTTGCAGAAAGTAAGGATTGAAGCTCTTCAAAGCTTATTAAACTTAACAAAATACCCAACCTTTATACTGGTACCATACAAGATAGAAGTAGTTCAAGGATTACAAGCAGCCCTCGACGACCACAAAAGATTGGTTCGAAATGCTGCCGTTGAAACAAGATTAAAATGGTTTGTAATCGGATCGTCGGACGAAAAGAAGTGAGTAAAAATGAAAATGTTAATTAAATTTATATATTATTGTAATATACAATGTTTTTTTTAATGAAATAAGTTAAAAGCAGTTTGTTTAAAATTTTAATTTGGTTGATCACATTGCGCTCTCGCCATCAGAGCGACTTTTTGGGCCCTTTGAATGACATCAGGGCACCTTTTCTTCCGCACAAGTCGACAGTCTTGGAAAAAACCTTCGTTCCTTGGGAATCCATGAGTTTGATCACTGAAAGTCACAAGCCCCAATCCCCAAATTCTTCCACCACGAAACTCTCCTTCGTATTTCATTCCGTCTGAGCGCCAGAAAACTCCGTGGCCATGGAACCAGCCTTGCATAAACTCGCCTTCATATCTAAAAATAGTTTTAAGTAAAATTGTAAAATTCGCATAAAATACACAATTGTAAGTTCCAATCAATGGTTGGTGTCGCCAAAAGTACTTGATTTTATCAGAAGTATTTGAGAAAATTCTCCATGTTTTAGAATATAAATGTACAGCAAACCCCTGCGCCGCCCCTTTGAACTATAGCAGGTGGCTTGGGCAGAAAATCACTATATTATTGAGCAAAAAGTGAGTTTTACTTCAGAATAAGGTAGATATGATTGAAAACCACAAACGGTGAGCCACTAATTTTGAGTGTGATGTATGCAACCGCTAATTTTTCACGGCTTACACAAAATTCGACCAACTTTTTGTTCAGAAACATGGGTCGAATGTATGACGCCGNATTCTGAAGTAAAACTGACAGTTTTTGCTCAATAAGATAGTGATTTGCCACCCAAGCCGCTGTGTATACAATCGGTCGCGCCGGGGTATGATGTATAAGTATCTTAGTATTTGTATTTGTATTTTATTAATGTA